>VDFB02000003.1:411125098-411338037 GCA_007258455.2 Sequoia sempervirens
TTATAATTGTTTACCAACTTACATACCCCAATCGATAGTGTACTACAAAAATAAGTAGATTGACTGGTGTACCCAGGGTCAACACTGTGACCCTACAATTTTATTAAAATAATAAAACTAAATTAGTTAATCTTGCATTTGACAATTAAAATTTAATAAACTAAATTTAATGAACATGTTCAATTTTACTTGATTGTCAATACCATATGCATCATGCAGAATGTCAGCCGCCCTCTCCATCCCCGTAGATGCATACGGATCAGGCTGCATAGAAGTATATGGATCCTGTGTAGCACCCTCTTGAGGGCCAGTAGGGTCATACGAACAAGTGGCTCCGCAAGATTGACACACATGGCCTTGAAGGCCACCACCTGAAGACTCCCCTGGATTGTGTTGTACATTGGGGCTAGTGTGGTGGATGACACTTCGAGTCAAAGATGTGATCGCCTGCAAAGTCTCTACACGAAGACTCTCCCCGGTAACTACCTATGATCGCACCGCCACCAGGTGGCCTAGCGAGAGGTCGCCTCCCCTGCCACATGTAGGATCCTGGGCTTATGCACACAAGCCTATCCTCGTGGCTGACCCCCACCTCCCCCAAACCCTTCATATCAGTGTTACTATGGATTTGGTTCAATACAAACTCACCGTATAATTTCCCAAGAAAATATTGGGGGACTTCACAGTTATTGCACGGTGGGTAATCAAAGACCATATACCATCTGTCATAAAAATGGTTCCTAATCTCTAGGTGGTGGCACCAATGGATAGGAAACCTCTTTGCATTGAGGGTGAGATTTTTATTTGTTCTAGGGTCAGTGAATAGAGAGCACAAATCGCCTTTAGTAATTTTTAAATCTTTAACTTGTTATATGATAATTTATTTGCATAATATGCCCTCGATGTTTGCCTCCTATTTTTCCATCCGATATTTGTTGGGTAAAAGTGCTCCACATTTTTAACAAATCCTTCAATGAATCGCTAGATGTATCCTTTTTCGTGGTTGAAGAATTTTGATCACTCAACCTTACTAATAAGATCCCTCAACTCTTTTCTATTATTATTTTCATTTCACTCCCTCAAATTTCTTGAGTGTGGAGGGTATTGAGGAGAATGGTGGGGGAGGTTGATTTTGTGGTTGAGGCTGATTTGGTTGAGGATTTTCCTCCTCTTGTTGACGATTTCCTACAAATTAAAAAAAAAAAATTCATTTCTAAACTAAAACAAACAAAATCAATTTAAAACTAACAAATTCAAAACAAATACCAAACATTACTTACCTCTTACATCTTTTCGTCGTCGTGGCACCATATTTGTGAAGAAATCCAATTGCTCTTGATGAATTTTGACCTCTCCAAAAACGCGAGCGTGTATGACAGGGTTTTTGGCCGCGGGCGGAGCTAAAACACAGCAAAAAGGAAATGAGAAATGATTTTGAGTTTGCTTTTTTTTTGCTTTTAAAAGCTCAAAACGCGTTTGCGTTATAACGCGAACGTGTTTTGAGCTTTTCTTTTCTTTTTTGGCCACAAAAGTGTGATCATCTTGGTGCACTTACCTATCTATTCATTCCACTTGTGAGTAGCCTTTACACACAAGACTAGCCTTGTTTCTAACAACTTCTCCATTCTCATTCAACTTTTTCCTGAAAAAACCTATTTAGTTCCTATCACATTTTTTTTGTTGGTTTTGGGAATAGTTCCCATGTCTAATTCTTCCCAATCTTCCTCAATTCTTCTTCCATAGCCTTGATCCAATTTTCATCCTTGCGTGCCTCAATTACTATTTTAGGTTCTATCTCATAAAGTAAACAAAAGTTTACATGTTCCTCTATCATAGTAGTTTTTCTTCTTGTCAACACACCTTTGATTTTGTCTCTGATTATTTGATACTCAAAATGACTTTTCTGCACATACTTAGGAGTCTTAATATTTTTTTCCAGAGCTTCTTCCTCTTCCACTAGCATCTCTTTTTCCTTCCTTACTTTTTACTCTTCTTCTCTATAAGGGTTTTCATTCAATTCATATCTTTCTATCAGCACTAAGATCTAATGTGATTCTTCATTCACTTTGACACTTGCACTTCCAACTATCTTCTTTAACCTTTTTTGTAGCACCTGTATAGCTTTCTCTTTGTAGATTATCCAAGGAAGATTCCTTCATCTAATCTTGCATCAAAATTTTCTAAGTTCTCTTCATCTCTCTTAATATAACATTTTCTTCCAAACACTCTAAAATATTTCACAGTAGGATTTTTTCCATACCATAGTGTTGCAAGTATGAAGGTGTTGTCATAGATGTCAATAGGAAGTCTATTGACTAGCGTTGTCATTGATTTCAACTATGGGATGAAGATGTTGAGGATATTGAGAAATTTGTGAAAAAAGAGGAAAAGAGGTTTTGCATGTGTGGTTGATACCTTGAGGAAGTGTTGTGAGCACATGGAGATATCATTTTGTTTTAGTGTCTGAAGATGAGTTGGAATGTTGAAATGAGCTAAGATGTTCTCTTCGGTACTTGCTTTCCAAGTGCTTTTGAGGAAATTTGATAAATAGAGAAAACTATGTTGTGTAAGTGGTTAGTGTGTGCCCTAACATTGTGCTCCATGTTTCTTTTGTGTTGATGCTATACATGTGTGGATCTTACAGGTTACTCAAGGTTTTCAAAGATTTCTATATTTAGAATTTGGGTTTTTGGATCATTGTACAATGCGAGATATTCTCACCAGCATGTGAACTAGTTGTGCAATGATATTTTCTATGGCCTGGGAGAAATGTATTTGCTCCGTGTTTCGCCACTGGTTGGCTTTAGGTTGTGTAGATTTTGGAAGTTTCTTATAATGCTTGTATCTTTCTATATTAAAGATTTTAATTGATTTGATGTAGTACAAAGTGAGTTTCATTTATCAGTATGCAAGTAAGGGTTACTAGTTGTTCTAAGTTGAAGTATTTGAATGATGCAAGGTTGATGAAGTGTTTGATGAATCTCAAGTAGTTCATGAATTAATCTAAATCACTTTCAACTAAACTATGTTATTCGAAAGTTTTGGATTTATTTTAGGAAGCGTCTACTTAATATTTATGGTGTTCTATATGGGTATTGGTCGACCTTGTGTTTAACACTACATGCGAGCTTATGAAAGAATTTTGAGGTGTGTTTGGATCTATTTGGGTCCTAATTAAGGACTTATGTAGGTCACCTTTGTTCCCATCCACCATGGGGATGTTTAGGTGCCAACCTATTTTGAATTTGTATGTATAGCAACTAGTTTTTAACATTGGAGAAGGTTTTCGAGGTTGAGGTTGATATAAATAAGTGCAGTGTTCTTGTAATTTTTGGAATGAATGAAAATTAAAGAAATATAGATGTAATATCAATGAGAGAGAAGTGTACGATGTGAATTTGAGTAGAGCAGTGTGAATTTTAGGCTGGAGGCATCCAAAATCATTCAAGCAAGGTTGCGAGATTGTTGGAGCATTGTGGTGGATTTCCCTATTGAATTGAGAAGTGTTCTCTATGTAATATTCTTATTCTATCTTCTTGTATCTTTTTTTGTGGCAATGAGACCTAATTGTGAGCCCTTTCAAATAGTGTTTCCTATTTTGGCAGTGAGCCCTTGTATCGGTTTTGTAATTATTTATATTGTGAGCTAATCCTCACCGTGGTTTTTCCCTCATTGGGTTTTCCACTTAAATCTGGTGTTCTCTTGTGTATGGTGTTGTGACATTAGTTTCTATTATGTGCATTCCATATTTACTCATACTAAAAAAAAAGGGTTTAATGAATACATGTGGATCTCATTATTGTAGAAAATTTTGAAGATTTAATTTGCTACAACTAACTCACCCCCCCTCTTAGTTGTCTTGTTTATTTCAACAATTGGTATTTAAGCAAGGTTCCTTGGAGAAGATCTTAATTACTTAAGGTAGATCTAGGATGGTGAACAAGATTGCATTGGAATGTCCTAGATTTGATGGCTTATATTATGCATTTTGGAAGACAAAGATGGAAGGATATCTGTCAACTCAGAGATATGAGATTGACAAGGCTTATCAAACTACATACAATCCAACTCCAAATGGTCCAAGTATAAGTGCAGACATGAGGTCAAGGCTAAGGAAATATTTATTATTGTGAATAGTCTTTCAAATACTGAATTAGTTAAAGTGATGAGTTTGAATATTGTCGATGAAATTTGGAATAAGCTAGAAATCACTTATGAAGGAGATACGAAGGTCAAACAAGAAAAGTTGTAGAACTTGAAGGAACAATTTGAAATGATGCAAATGTTTGAGCAAGAAACAATTAAAGACTACATATAGAGATTTGATGATCTGGTAAGTATAATGAGAGGTCTTGGTGCAATAATTAAAGAATCTAAAGTATTAAAGAAATTTATCATATATCTTTTGGATTATTATAGTGAAAAGGTATCTACTATTGAGGAAATTGTTGATTTTCACAATTATTCCAAAGATCAATTGATTGGTGCACTAAGTACATTTGAAATGAGAAAGTTGAAGAAAGGTACAAAAGTAGAGACTAGTTTCAAGGCTGGTAAATCAGAGAAGGTTGAAGATTTAGGTGAAGAAGATCTTGATGATTTGGAAGCTAACTTTGTGAGGAAGATGAAAAAGGGCATTAGTAAGTACAAAGGTAAATTTAAAAATTTAAATTTTTTAGCTATGGTGATATAGGTCATTTATGCTTCAAGATATCCAAAAAGAGCTCTAAACAATAGGAACAAGGAAAATAATGTTAAAATTATTAAGAGAGCTTACTATGTGAGAGAAGGTGTTGGCATTTCTGACGATGAATATAATTATGGAGATTTTGATGATGATGAATGCTTGTTTTGGCTATAAAAGAAGAATTTAATTTTGCTAACTCTGGAAGTTGTGTAAAGGATAGTGTTTTGGATGATAAAGATAAGGTTGAAGGTACTCTAGTTTCTTCTTTTCATGCTAAACGGGATAAGAATTACTGGGTTGTTGATAGTGGATGCTCTAATCATATGTCCAGAGATAAAATTAAGTTTTTTAAACTTGAAAAGTATGTTGGATGATTAGTTAAATTTGGAGATGATTTAAGAGCTAAGATTTGCATAATAGGTTCAACAAGTTTTAATGGCAAGCATAACAATGGAAATTTTTATTACATTAAGGGTTTAAAACATAACCTTTTGAGTGTTGGACAAATGTGTAGCAAAGGATACAATATTGTGTTTAAGGATGAAACATGTGAGATCAAAAAAGGGTCCAAAATTGTGATTGCTACTAGTAAGAGAATAGATGGAAACATTTATCAGCTTAAGGGTGTTGATGGTCATTTCTTTATGTATCAAATTAATGATAGTTAGTAATGGCACCAAAGGATGTGTCACATGAATTTTGATAATTTGGAAATAATTAGTTCAGTTCATGCAGTAAGAGATTTACCTAGAATCACAAAGCATATCAATGTTGTTTGTGAAAATTGTCAATTTGGAAAACAAACGAGTAGTTTCAAGGGAAAGGAACAATCTGCTACTGGACTATTGGAATTAGTACATATAGATTTGTGTGGTCCTACAAGAGTGAGAATTCTACAAGGTTATAGGTACTTTATTCTTTTGATTGATGATTACTCTAGAATGACTTGGGTTACTTTTCTTAGAGAAAAATATGATGCATTAGATAAATTCAAGGAATTTAAAGCTATGGTTGAGAATGAAATGGATTTGAAGATCAAATGTTTAAGGTCAAAAAAAGGTGGTGAATTTACCTCCAATGAATTTAACATGTTTTCTGAAGTTCATGGAATAAAGAGGCATTTGTTTTCCCCTAGAACTCCTCAGAAAAATGGAGTTGTTGAAAGGAAAAATTGGATTGTTCAAGAAGCCGCAAGGACTATGATGAAAGACAAAGAATTATTAGAAGTCTATTGGAGATAATTTATTCATAATATTGTTTACATACTCAATAGAGTTCAAGCTAAAGCTAACAACACAAAGAATCCCTAAGAGCTATGGTCTGGAAGGATTCCTATAGTGAAGTACTTTAGAGTGTTTGGAAGCAAATGTTATATCAAAAGAGAAGAAGAAAACTTAGGAAATTTTTATGCAAGGTCTGATGAAGGTATCTTCCTTGGATATTCTACCACAAGAAAATCTTATAGATGTTATAACAAAAGGCTAAGAAAGATAGTTGAAAGTGAAAATGTTAAAGTTGATGAAAAATTGAAGAATTCAATTGCAGTAGATGGATGTGTGTCAAATGAACTTGATTGCAGAGAAGTTGAGGAAGAATAGGTTGATGAACAAGAAGTTTGGAATGAAGAGGAAGAATCTCTAGAGAAGACCCCTAAAACTCTAAGTATGTGCAAAAGAATCATTCTGAAGATCAAATCATTGGATATAAGAGGAAATGTGTATTGACAAGAATCAATGTTGTTGAAGTTGAGGTAAATATGTGTCTACTTTATAAAGTTGAACCTAAAACAGTGAGTGAAGCATGCAAGGATGAACATTGGATGAAGGAAATGGAAGAAGAAATTATGCAGATAGAAAAGAATCATACTTGGGCATTGGTTCCTAGACTGGCAAACAAGAACATAATTGGAACTAAGTGGGTATTTAGAAAAAAAGATAAATGAGAATGGAGGAGTAGTGAGAAATAAGGCAAGACTTGTGTGTAAAGGTTACTCACAAGTGGAAGGTATAGACTTTGAGGAGAATTTTTCTTCTATGGATAGGATGGAAGCTATCATATTTATTTTTTTTATTTGTAGCACATAAAGACTTTAAAGTTTATCAGATTGATATGAAGTTTAATTTTCTGAATGATGAATTAGAAGAAGTTTACATGGAACAACCGGAAGGATTTCAGTTGTCAAATCAACTGAATTTGGTATATAAATTAAAGAAGGCACTATATGGATTGAAGCAAGCTCCTAGATTTTGGTATTCAAGGTTGGATAGGTACTTGATATAGTAAGGATTCAGTAAAGGCACCACAGATAGTAATCTTTACTTCAAAATTGAGGAAGATAAAATCTTGATAGTAGTAGTGTATGTGGATGACATTGTCTTTGGAGGAAATAAAGCTATTTGTGAAAATTTTGTTGAAGAAATGTAGAAAGAGTTTGAGATATCAATGTTTGGGGAGATGAATTTCTTTCGTGGGCTACAAATCAATCAAATAGATAAAGGGATTTTCATTTCACAGTCTAAATATAGCAAAGAGATGTTGAAGAAATTTGGAATGTATGACTCCAAATTGGTATGTACTCCTATGGTGAATGGTTGTAAAATGAGAAAACATGATGAATCACCTAAGGCCGATCAACGAAAGTATAGATCTATGATTGATAGAATACTACACCTAATTGCTACTAGACCGGATATTATGCATGTAGTTTTTCTTGTAGCTATATTTCAAGAAAATCCAAAAGAAACACATGTTTTTGCAATGAAGAGGATATTCAGATACTTAAGAGGCACTTCAGATTATGGCTTGTGGTATCCTAAGGATACTGATTTCACATTAAGTGCTTATACAGATGGAGATTGGGCTAGTTGTGTTGATGACAAGAAAATACCACGTGGTGGTGCTTTCTTTCTTGGATGTAGATTGGTGTCATGGTTAAGCAAGAAAAAAGATTCAGTTTCTCTATCCACTATAGAGGTTGAATATATTGCAGCAACATCATGTTGTACACAAGTATTGGGGATGAGACAGACATTGAAGGATATCAAAGTTGTATATTTTGATCTTATTTCTATCTTTTGTGATAATACAAGTGCAATTAAGATTTCAAAGAATCCAGTGATGCATTCAATAACAAAGCATATATATCTCAAGTATCACTTTCTAAGAGAGAAGGTTATGGAGAATGAGGTGAAGCTTGAATATATATCCACAAAGGGTCAAATTGATGACATATTTACCAAGGCTCTTCTTGAGAATACTTCTAAGAATATTTCAGAGAATTTGGGGGTTATTGCCCCTCCTTTCTTGAACTAGATTCATATGGAGATGCATCAGTCCAGCGGATCTATGGATCTATCTCTTTCATGGACTAATGTTGGTGGCTACATCTCAGGGGGAGTGGGTAGTGTCATGTGTTGCTGATTTTTTTGGGTGTACTCCTAAGGGGGATTTTTTAGAGGAATTTTTTTGGTTTAGTGTCAAAGGGAGAGAATAATGAAAACTTTTTCCTTTTCCATTGATGTCAAATGGGGAGAGAGAATCATGTGAAAAAGATTATCTACTTACGAGGAGAGAGAGAATCATGTAAGGTATCAGTGGAGAAAGTTGTGTATGTTGTCTAATCATCATTATAAGAGGGAGAGAGACTCATGTAAGGGAGAGAGAGTTTAGGAATGTTGTGTAGGCTATCTAATCTATAAAAAAAAGAGAGGAGAGTGTGCATGTTGTCTTTTCTTCGATGTTTTTTTATTTTCACATCTTGTGTTGCCATCAATGATAAAGGGGGAGATTGTTGCAAGTATGAAGGTGTTGTCATTTATTTCAACAGGAATTCTACTAATCGGTGTTGTCATTGATGTCAACTATGGGATGAAGATGTTGAGGATATTAAGAAAATTGTGAAAAAGTGGAAAACAAGTTGTGCATGTGTAGTTGAGACCTTGAGGAAATGTTGTAAGTACATGGAGCTATCTTTTTGATGTAGTGTTTGAAGATGAGGTGGAATGATGAAATGAGCTAAGATGTTGTCTCTAGTACTTGGTTTCCAAGTGCTTTTGAGGAAATTTGATAAATAAAGAAAATTGTGTTGTGTAAGTGGTCAATTTGTTCCCCGGTATTGTGCTCTACGTTTCTTCTATCTTGAAGCTATACTTGTGCAGATCTTACAGGTTATTAAAGGATTTCAAAGGTCACTATATTCAAAATTTGGGTTTCTGGATCATTGTATAGTGCAAGATATTCTCACCAATGTGTGAACTTGTTGTGTAGTGATGTTTTTTGTGGCTTGGGAGAAATGTATTTTCTCCACATTTCTCCGTTGGTTGGATTCAGGTTGTGCAAATTTGGGAAGTTGCATATAATTCTTGTATCTTGTGGTATTCAATATTTTACTTGATTTGATGCAGTACAAAGTAAGTTTCATTTATTAGTATGCAAGTAAGGGTTACTAGTTGTTCTGAGTTGAAGTATTTGAATGATGCAAGTTTGATGAATTTTTCTATTAATCTCAAGTAGTTTGTGAATTACTCTAGATTATGTTTGAGTGAATTATGTTGTCTGGAAGTTTTAAATTGATTTGAGGAAGCATGTACTTAATATTTATGGTATTTTGCATCGGTATTGGCCGACCTTGTGTTTAGCACTACATGTGAGTTTATGAAAGTGTTTTGAGGTGTGTTTGGATCTATTTGGGTCCTAATTAAGGAATTATATAGGCCACCTTCATTCCTATCCACTGTGGGAATGTTTACGTTCTGACCTATTTTGAATTTGTATGTATAACGGCTAGTTGCTGATATTGGAGAAGGTTTTTGAGGTTGAGGTTGATATAAATAAGTGTGGTGTTATAAGTTGTGGCATGAATTAAAACTGAAGCAAGATAGATGTAAGATCAATGTGAGAGAAGTGTGTGATGCGAGTTTGAGTAGATTAGTGCAAATTTCATTGTTAGGGTTCATGAAGGTAGTGAATTGAAGGCATCTAAAATCTTTCAAGCAAGGCTACAAGATTATTGGACCATTGTGGTGGATTTCCCTATTGCATTAAGAATTTTTCTCTGTGTAACATTCTTTTTCTATCTTCTTGTATCTTTTTTTGTGGTAGTGAGCCGTGTTGTGAGCCCTTTTGGATAGTTTGTCATATTTTGGTAGTGAGCCCTTGTACCAATTTTGCAATTACTTATATTGTGAGATAATCCTCGCTGTGGTTTTTCCCTCATTGGATTTTTCACATAAATCTGGTGTTCTCTAGTGTATGGTGTTGTGATTTAAATTTCTATTATGTGCATTCCATATTTAATCATACTAACAAAATAAGGGTTTAAGGAATGCATGTGGATTTGATTATTGTAGAGGGTTTTGAAGGGTGTTGGCAAGAAGTTGAGCACTTTTTCACCAAAAAGTGGAAGTGTTTTCCCTAATTTTCAGAATTTGACACATTTGACCTTAAAATTTGAAGCACTTAGAGATGAAATCTTCAAAAAATTCACTAATCATAAAATGTATTACTCAGAGTCTAGTTTCCAAATATGTAATTTATTTCAATACCCAAATGGTACAAATTGAGTTTCAATAGGTGTTTCTAAAAACCACTATTTAAAAGTCACATTTTTTTACCATACCATGCACATGTATGACATCCATATTTTGACCTAAATTATCGTATTTTTCTAAATCCTTTTGGGAAAAGATTTGTGACTCACTGAAGCACGTTTTCGACATTTTTTTGTAATTTTTTATTGAATTTTTTTGTTAATTCTTTATTAGCCATATTTATCATTTTGAAAAATCGTCGTGTACGACACGCATAAGATGACCTAAACATATCATTTTTTTATTTTTTTTAAATTGAAAAGAATTGTTTGAAGTAAGTTCTCATGCAATCCATTCATCAAAATGTAATGTTGATCAAAAGTTATTAAAATAGTAAAAAACCTTGATATTTAAAGTTTATTGACCAGTTTCATCATAAATTAATTGAAAAATAGAAAAAATAATCCAATTGTAAAAAAATTACATATTTGGATTCTGCACTGTCTCAATTTCGTCAAAAGATTTTGCAAAAAATGTCGTCAACCATATGTCCAAACTTGATAATTTTCTCTGACATTGTTAGGACCTTCAACTTGTAGCTCAAACTAGGTTGAAGGCCTAGGTTCAGATTCCCAACACTTTTCCCGAACAAAAATACAAGCCAAAAACCTGACCACAAAGCAAATCCAATTTCATCTTTTTAGAAACGGGATCCTGTTTACAAAACGGGATCCTGTTTTGTAAATCAGGATCTTGTTTTTTAATATTAAATGCGGTGACCATTGATAGGGAAATGGGATCCCAATTTATAAACAAAATCCTATTCCTTTTTCAACGGTCCCCACATTTAATATTGGGGAATGAGATCTTGATTATCAAACGGGATTCCATTTTTAATAAACAAGATCTCGTTTTATAAACGGGATCCCGTTTGTTTTTAACCATTTTTTTTAAATTTACTGGCAAAGTTTACTGTGAATTCTACAACTTCACATGTATGGTCAAGTGTGACATATTGGGCTATTTTTCATCAACTATTGTCTTTACAGGTGGTGAACTTGCTTTTTTGATTGATTTTTTCAAAGGAGGCATCATGTAAACCATTTTTGAAGTACTCGTTTGGAGGAACAAAACATCTTCAACTTCCAATATGGATTTAATTTTTCAAAGGAGGCATGAAGAAAACTATTTTTAAAGTGGAATTGTGCTAGTTTTCTACTTGTTTTGAGGAACACAAGAGGAAGAATTTTGTCCTTATAGGTCTTCAACTTCCAATTTGGATTGAATTTTTTGAATAATTTCACTATTGGCATTCATTTATGCTTGATAATTTTATAATCATGGGTTCCAAAGATCGTAATAAGAGGAGGACATTGACTCCTAAAGAAATTGAAGCAAATAGAGAGAAGGAGAAACAAAGAAAAAGAGAAAGAAGAATGTGAATTAAATCAATGAATGATGGTGGAGCATCCAATTCCACAACTATTGAAGATGAAAACATTGAGGAGACCATGGTTGTAGATGAAGCTAATTTGCAAGAAATTAATTTGGAGAAGAATATCATTATACAAGCAAGTCTTTCTATGTCTTTAAATCCCTCTTTCAATGCTATGGAGAATGTTTCAATATGCACAAATCTAGGTACATCTTCAAATCCACATGTTAGTGAAATGGTAAATTCGTATGTAGAAGTTTTACAAGATGCTAGACTTAACGATGTTGACATTGATAATATTTGGAGAGATGAAACTTTTATAGAATTTATTGAAAATGAAAAAGAAAAATCTTTTGTTGAAAATGAAAAATGAGAATGATCCTTTTGTTGAAAATGAAAATGAAAACCATTTTGTTGATGAAAATGAAAATGAAGATGAAAATCTAGAATGTAATGTTGAATTTAATGAAAATACTTTTTTTTAAAATGAAAGTGGTGTTTTTGATAATCTTCTTGGTCAAATTTCTTGGAGGAAAATAAGAACACATGTGAATAGAATATACAACAAATTCTTTTATTGTAAAAAATTTGCATTTCAATGTCAACTAATGATGCAATTGATGAGAATGCAAAAAATGAGGAAAATAATGAAAAGGTTAGGCTTTTTTGTTAAACCAAAAAGAAAAGATTAATCATTAAAACATGTTATGTCTACTGTTGCTAGTGCCATTCAATCTATTGGGAAAAATAGTCAATCTAAAGATAAAAATGCAGCAAGAAGAGTTATAACAACTGCTATAGTTAATAAAGAAACTTTGAATAAAAGAATCGTAAGAAATATTAGTGAAGTTTTAAAAATATATCCTAAAACATTGCTAAGAGTGGAAAAAAGAAGAGAAAGTATAGAAAATGATCCTATCAACCAATGTTGGAGTTTCAATGGTCGAATCCCAAGGTCTGATATGAAATTGAATGTTGAAATTAAATCTTTGATCAAAAAATATTGGCATGATAATACTAGGGTTTCATCTAATGCTAGAGATGTTTAAAAATTAAGGGTGGGGTCCAAAGTTTGCAATCCTCACCCAAAACACCTATTAGATACAACACAAACTAAATTTTATAAAAAATTTTGTGGTGATTTCATGTTACCTAGTAATATTAAAATAAGTCAAAGATCTTTTGAAAAATGTAAACCTGGTATGTAAAAATTAATAAGCAACAAATATCTTGTTGTAAAACACATGTTCAATTTTGTTATTTTTATGATTTTTTTCAATATATATGGTGTACCTTGCATACTAACATGATTATACAAGAATGTGGTATTAATATGCCACTTGAAGCAATAAGGAAGTTTATTTCATGTTTGTTTTGTGAAAGATCTAATGGTAAATTGTTTTATTTAACTTCTTGTATCTTTGGACAATGCATTAACTGTGGAAATCTTTCATTCTTAAGAATTTGTATGCATGAAAGTGTTGATAATGATTTTGGACAACAATTAGTAGAT
The DNA here is from genome assembly GCA_007258455.2 of Sequoia sempervirens. NCBI lineage: Eukaryota > Viridiplantae > Streptophyta > Pinopsida > Cupressales > Cupressaceae > Sequoia > Sequoia sempervirens. The sequence goes on from VDFB02000003.1 coordinate 411,138,262, forward strand.
GTTAAAAGATTTAAGAATGTTCACTATTCTTTAAAAGGTGGAAAAATAGGAAAGCATTGTGATTTAGTTACAGAAAAAGTTAGTGTGCATGCATTCATGAGTGAATTTAAGAATAAGATTGTACCAAAGTATTTCAAGCACTCTCAACATGCTCGATGGCTTGATGGCCAATTTTGCGCATGTAGAAACACATTTCCAATTGGTACTATACTTTCAGTGGTTGATTTTTGTAGAAAATTATACTCTAGCTCTACAAGAGGAAATTCAATCACAGTATTATAATTTAGTGCAAGTAGCTATGTTTTTCCATATTGTTTATAAACATGCAAATGATAGCAATGAGGATGATAGAAATTTTTTGAGGGAGTATCATTTTTATTCGAGTGACAACCAATTACACTTGTTAGAGTTTGTTCAATACTGTTTTAGTATATTTTATAGAAATTTAAGAGAAAGAGGAATCTAGATGACAAAACACCTCATATGGTCAAATAATTATATGGGGCAGTTCAAGAATGCTTGAATATTCTATTGGTTAAGTAGGGTTCACAAGGAACTTAATGTCCAACATATATGGAGTTTTTTAAGCTGGGCATGGTAAAGGAGAACATGATGGAGCTGGTGCATGTGTCAAAAGAATTCTTGCTATAGAACAATTAAAATTTGAGGATGCAGTAAAATTTAAAGATGCATGTGGAATTATGGATTGGTGTAATACAAGATTATCTACACCTAGTTCGAGTGAGTACTCTACAGTTCATCAATTATTTTGGTTGGTTGAAGAAGAGAACATTGTACCTAGAGTTGATTGTGAGACAATCAGTGGATCTACTAAATGTCATTCATTTAGGAGTCCGACAACAAGCACATGGACTATCTAGAAAAGGGAGCTTGCATATTTTTGTCAGTTTTGTATCTCAAGAGATTGGGAAGCATGTGAAAATACAGAATGGGTTGAACAATGGGAGAAAAGATCATTGACACCTGCACAAGCACATGATCAATATGAAAGAACTATTAAAGAAAATGATCAAGTGTTTGCATCTAAAGACTATGACCGTGTTTCAGACCTTGTACAAGAAGGTAATTTAATTCAATTTATTTCATTTTATTTCACTTTATTAAGTTATTTTGTAATACTAAATTATTTATATGGATATGTGCAAGTTATTAAATCAAATTTTGTTTGCAAGACATGTGTATGTTGTTGTTGCACATGAGGGGAATGAAGAGGAAACATAATATTGGTTGGCTCATTGTGTGGAGACTAAACATTTAAGTTAATAGAACCTCGAGAAGATGATGATGGCTATCATTATCCAATAGGTACGGTGATCCCCTTAAGACATCCCCTTAAGAAAATTTTGATAACAAGTTTTTGATCCCCTTAAGCAAATTTTTAGAACAAGTCTTTATTCCCCTTAAGAAAACTTTGAGAAATTATTTGATAATGTTTTTCATGTTTTCCAATAGGATCGGTGGTGGTTGTTGGCACTTGGCTACGAAAATACCTGACAAGGAAAAAGGTCTACCTGCATTCGAAGATTATGAAATGCATAAAAATATTATACATTATTCACATTTGGTGGTGGTAACAAATATAAAACTAGATCCGTATCATGGAAGACCTACAAATAAAGTGGTATGGACAATTTCTATGGAAGAGCATGAGACAATCATAGATGCATTGCAAAAAAGAGAGGATGTAGATGGTACAATGGAATAAGTAAATACAGGTAAATACAGTTTTAGTTTTATATTGTCCTTTTAAATAGATTAAATACATGTTTCAATATTGGTCAAGTGTGTTATTAGTTGAAATTGATTTAAATTGTCTTTTTATAGATCCTTAAGCCATAATAACAAAAAGAATCTAGTCCATGCAGATTCAACCTAGACAACATGGAATACTTGGTAAAAATAGGTAATTATTAGTTAAATTATATTTAAATACATGTTTCGATTACATATTGATATTTTTTGTACATTAATAGTTAAAATTGATTTATTATCCTTTTTTGTATCCTTAATCCATCATTGCATTGATCTCATACTTTGAAACAAAAAGGAGAGGATGCCTAGATTCAACCTACACATGTGTGTGGAATACTTTTAAATGTAGTTACTTGAGTTGTGTACATATAGATAGTTTTATATAAATTAAAATATGTATGTTTTGATGATTTCATTGATATTGCTTGTACCTATGAACCCTAAATCTTTATTTTTTCAAAAAATGACTACAATTAGCTTAGTTAAGCAATTCAAAATAAGAAAACCCAAGATTCCTATGAAATACTTAACCATGCTAAAATATGCAAAATAAATGTAACAAAACAACTAAATGCAAGCACATAAAAACATGATCAAACCCTATCCCATAGTGGATTGGTTCTTCTTTGATGTGGAAAGAAGCCATTTCCTAATCCTTGATAAGGTCCTCGATGATGAAGATGCAAGATGATAAGTGATCAAGTTGTGGATTTGTGGAGGATTAAAACAATAGAGAAGGTCTCTGTTTATAGAATAGAATGATAGAAGAATGCAAGATAGGAGGAATGTGGGATAAAAGACAAACCAATGGCATTGTTCCACTTGTCAGCATTCCAATGGGGGGAGGTTGAGCACATTTTGATAAATGTACAAGTTTGAATTTTAAATTTGATGAAGTGACATGTTTAGGGGCGATGAAAGATGAGTTAAATGCCAAGTTTGACTTGTGTAAGAGACATGTAAGAGACATGTAAGAGACATGTAAGAGATCTTAAATGATTTTTTGGATGGACAAGTCATGTGGGAGGGAAAATTCAAATTGGGAGAATATTTCGTCAAAGATACCATTTTGAATGAAAATGAGGAATTAATAAATCAATTAGATTGATTTATGTGCACAAGTTGCAAAATCTAGAGAAAAGAGGATTAAGATTAGCATTAATCATGGTTTGATTAATTTAAGATGATGATTAGGTGATTTTGACTTTTGACTTAGATACTTAGATTTATTTAAATCAAATGGCAGGAAATTGATGCATTAGTAATTTAATTAAATAAATATGATTTATTTAATTAAATGAGGAACATTTGAAGATAATTAAATAAAATTGATTTATTTAATTTAAGGAGTATGACTTAGGATTTAATTAAACAAAAGATGATTTATTTAATTAAAGAGGGAAAATGATGATAAAGGGATGATTAAGGATGGCATGGAATTAGTGAATCCGGATTAGATGCATGATGTCAATTTTACATGTATATATTTGGCCCCTCTTTGAAGCAATGCACTTGCTGTGTTGGTTCAAAGAATAAACTTGTCGTGATCAAAATTCAAAAAATTTCTATTTTTTTTTGGATGCCCTAGTGGAAAGAAGTGCACTAGTACATTGCCCCCTCGAGAGATTGAGTGAAAATATTTGATTTGAGGGTTGATCTTATGACAAAGAGGTTCAAGATGCACGTATGGATGGTTATGATGATGATGCAAATGAGATGGTTTTAAGATGCTTAGAATAACCAATCTATATTATCCTAAACAACTTAAATAATGATGGAATGCATTTGAGATGGATGATGCAATAATGCCTATATGATAATGCAATGGATGTTTTATGAAAATGTATGATTTATGAGGTGCTTAGACTAACAGATCTATATTATGATGATGATCAATTGATATGATATGATGTGCAATATGTTGATGGTTTGTGGATGTAGGATGGATGCATTGGTGATGATGATTACCTGATCATGACATGATGTTAGTGAGGAAAAGAAGAAATGAGATGATGACAAGAGGATTCAACAAGCTAACTTTATTAGAGATGATGATGAGAGATGGATGATTTTCTTATCAAGAATTGGGACTTTAAAAGGGCTACTTACCTTATGTTTGATAACACACATAGATATAATTCATCAAGGTATAAAGAACTAGGATGGTGTTGTACCTAGTGCGATGGACTTTGACTCGACAAACAAATAGGAGTATTCTTGTTCACACTTGGCATACAAAAACCTTGCTATGATACACCTAACAAAGAAAGTATTCATCAATTTATATTACAAGAACGTCCATCAATCATAGCAGAAAAAAAGATAATGATTGATGCCCCATTCCTTTCTCTCTAAATTGCTTTGATTAGACATCATCGAGAGTTCATTGGAATGAGAGAAATAAGATAAATCGAAGAAAAGATCAAGCAAGAAAATAGGCCAATGTTCTTCATACCTTGAGCCAAAGGGATGTGTTTTGTTTAGGATAAGAACCAAAACGATTGCTAATAGATAATGCCCATTGTAGGAAGGATATATCCTAGGACATGTTAGTGGATGGTGGCACATCATTTTGTTTATCCAAAGTTTTTTTCCAATAGATAATACCCATTGTAGGAAGGATACATCCTAGGACATGTTATTGGATGGTGGAAAGTTGATAGGTTGTTTGAAAGGCTATCGATATAAGGTCGATTGACATGTTTGTGAATTATCAAGAGTTTGATTTTGCATTTAAAAGTTTGTTGTTTTGATTTTTATTTTGCGTTTGAACTTTTCTTTTGTTGATTGTTGTCGTTGTTCTAGTTTGTGTTGTCAAAGGATGAAGGTGATGATTGTTTTATTATGGATGAGATTATTGTGGGTGAAAGTGAAATGGGACAGATGGATTTTTTCAAATATTTGGATGTTTTTGATGTTTTGAAATGTTTTGAGGCAATTTTTTTGGATTTTTGGGTTATTTCAATGTTTTATTATTTTATGAAATTTTATGAGATTTTATGAATATTTTTGGATTTTGATGTCTCGGGGGCTAATCGAAGACTAGCCTTGCCTATGTTTAAGCTCAAAGACAACGTAGTTCAGATAACCATGTTTTTGACATTTTTCTGTTTTTATGAATGTTTTTTGGATTTTGTGATTTTCTCATGTTTTGGATTTTTTGGATTTTTTGATATGTTTTCAATTTTTTTGGATTTTATGAGTTTCTAATGTTTTTGGATTTTCTGATGTTCTGACACATTTTGGATTTTTTGCACAATTTGATGTTTTGGATATGGATTTGTGTGACAATATCAATGATCTATTTTGGGAATTTATTGAAAACCAAGCTAAGGTTGATTGATCGGATTGAAGGATTGATGATGATAACATTGTTGAGGATACACAATAATGCAAGGATAGTGTTAATCAACACAAGGACTGGGAAGGATGTCCTAAGATGATGAGGGATTGATTGAATTTGATTGATGATGATAACATTGTTGAGGATACACAACAATGCAAGGATAGTGTTAAGCAACACAAGGACTAGGAAAGATATCCCAAGATGATGATGGATTGGATTGGATTTGATTGATTAGGATTTTGAAGCTTGATTTAGAAAAAAAATGTTTTGAATTATTTCATATGACATTGCAGTACAAATTAGATGTGTGGTATGTGCAGGATCATCATGGAAAAAATAGGCCCTTAAGTGACAAAAATTCTAAAAAAACAGAGTTAGGCAACTTGACATAAAAATTTGAATAAATTATCTATATTATTTCAAAAATATGTAAGAATAGAATCTATAGCAAATTGAATGTAGTTTCCAAACTACTAAGTTTATTTAAATAAATAAAAAAATCTATTTGGTTAAAATTTGAAATTTCAATGTAGTAGTACTTAAATTTCAGGGAAAAAATAAGTAGGTGTTTGTTTGACCACCCTAACCATAATAAAATGATAAATTTTTTTTTTAAGATTTTAGATATAAGTAGTGGACTCATGTCCCAATGTGATGCATAGTTTTTCTATTTTTTTTCCAAGTAAATAATTAATTATGATTTTTTTATTGCAAATTTTAAAAAATATAAAAACTCATATGTCTAACCACCTTAACTTGGTCAAAACTTCATGAAATTCAATTTTTTTTTTAATCTTATAGTATGCAAAGCATAGAATGTGACACATGGTACATATTCAAAAAATATGATACCGTTTGAAAGCTATAGATGTTTTTCAATTAGCCTATCAATCAGGACTTTAGTAATAATTGAAATAGAAAATGAATAATAATTATTTATTAAATTCAAAGTAAAGCATAATTTATATTAGTGGAAAGCTCGGAATATCCTTTAAAAACCCTTTTAGTTTCATCAATTTTGGGTAAAAAAAAAGTCGTAAGCCACATACCCATCATATTGCCACTTTTTGGCCCATCATGATTTTGCACATACCCTGTGACTAATAGTGACTATTTGGATTGATGTTTGATGAAAGATGAAGCTTGATAAGGAATGCATTCTTGTCAAAATATGCCATGGGCTAGTGATTTGGATTTTGGCTCACAACTACTTGACCAATTTGATTTTCACATTTTTCTAATGTTCAGATCATCACATAAGTTGGAGGATATATGTCAAGATTTATTCCCAAAGCAAGATGTAAATATTTTCCCCCAATGTATAGCAATGTATGGAGTTCCATGGGTAAATGCTTGGATAGGTCTGTGTATGGATGGATATGGTAAGCATGGAAAGGATGCCAAGGATTATCTTGCGATAAGATAAGGTGTTTGAATGGAGGAATGCTTTATTGGATAATGCTTCATAGCTCAGATAATGTTGGGTAGGATAGGATCAATGAAAGTGACCCATGTCAAGATGTTTACCATAAGCAAGCATAAAGTGTGCACCAAACCTTTTCAACATCAAGATAATTTGGACTATGGATGTAGATATATGAAAATGGATTGGATAAATGGTTCATGGATGAATGGATTTATTATGGATATAGGATGGATGGAATGTTGGAGTTATTATGGATGGGATGAGATGCTTCCACTTGAAATGGTGCACATAGATGCTCGATTCTACACATGACTCCTATTTTCCAAGTTTTCATCATGGTACCTATCCAAAGCACCACCGTAGTGGTTTTCACTATAGGACAATTTTTTTCTTTACTATTTTCAATCCTTTTTTCTGATTTTTATATTTTTATATATTTTTTTTATTTTTCTATGAGATTTTAAGCTCATGTTGAACCACCTTGTGGTGTTGATGTAGATGCTTCTGTCATAATTTTTCATCGATATCCTACTTGAAGAATTTTTTTTACTAAGATACGTGCACTTGAATGCAACTTTTGAGATTCCTAATCTGCTTTGTCGATACCGGAGTTAACTTTGTCTTTGTACGCACATCGCAATAGAGTTCCTTCTAAATCCTTATGATGAAGGGTCATTGCCAATACATGGTCAATGTGAGAATTGGATATCATGTGTGGAGGCGTGGATGGTGTTATGTGTTTAGGAATAGATGGATTGGTTGATAGTTTGGAACCTTTGACTCTCCAAACTTGGGAAGATGAGCAATGATGGATGGATATAGAAGTGTGCGTGGAATTAGGACCAACTACTTGATATACTTTGTACATCACTTGGGAAGCCTACTTTTTCCTTTGTGGACATCTTTGATCGATAGTTTGATATACTTTGTACATCACTTGGGAAGCATGCTTTTCCCTTTTTTATTTTTCCCCATAGTTTCTTTCACTAATGGAGTTTGATAGGGATAATCTTTCTTTGTACTTTTTGGTATCCATATGTATTTTATTTGTCCATTATGCTTCTCTGCTTCTTTTTCTTTGATAGCGTTCCTTGTTCTTTGATTCAAATCTTTCTTTTGATGTTGGTCACAATTCATGGATGGGGTGATGGGTGGATGAAGATTCATGACGTGGTTGCTTGTAGTATTGGCATCGGTTTCATCATAAGGATTTTTCGTGCTCCCTATGTTGACATTTGCTTGAGACATAGTTTCCCCCAGTATGGTGGTAGTAGCACTTTTGTTCCTTGATTCTGCTTGTTTTGAGATGTCTTGTTCAGTAAGCCTTCTCTAGTAAACAACCACTATAGATGACGTTATTTCAATTTGTTGCTTTGCTGACTCCGGAACATCCTATTTTGTCTGACCTGTTCCCTTGAGTGGATAATGTTGGATATCTTCATACATGATGTCCTCAGTCTAAATTTGGGATATATCTAATCCTGATGTTGACAATTCTATTTGATTGTAGGAATCAATAACCTACTCTTTTTGTATAATAATATTAGGAGTAAAGGAATCCTATTATGAATGAAGATCATCTACATGTCCATCCACAGAAAGCATCTCATGGGTAGATGGAGCGGTATGTTCTATGTGGATATGATCATCATTTGTGACATCTTGTATAGATAGGAGAGTATCCATTAGATCATTGTAGTATCTTGGAGATACGAATTATTGATCTGGATTAATTTTGTGATTGCTTTTGGCATACTTTGGATCAAGCTCTTGACATGGGTCAATTTCAAAGGATGGATTGCTTATAAAGGGTTCTTGGATATCGTCATTAGTCATGGGAAATGGCTCAATATCCTCTTGATCTTTGGGTCGACTTAGGTCAAATGTTGAGCTGGGGATCCCTTTAGTATTTGTAACCATGAGGTCAAAGGGGGTCAATATGTCTTGGAAAGGACCATTGCTAGACCTTGGTGAAGGATGTTGATCATGCTTTGGAATAAATTCTTGAGATATGTTCTATAAATCATTAGGTGATGTAGAGACATTTTCAACATGATCATTGGTCAATGGGTCATGGATTATGTCAATAGGATCAAATAATTCTAACACTCCTTGAAATAGATCACTAAAAAGTGGCTCTTGATGTATGGTGAGTTGATCATCGGATGGGGTAGAAACATCTTCAATGTGCTAATTAATGGAGAGATTTTGGACATTGTTTTCAACAATTGTGGCAGAGAGATTGTCAATGTCTTCAACCATAGGGTCAAGTGATGTTGATATTTCTTGAATTGGATCATTGTTGGGTATTGTTGGTGGATTTTCATCATGATTGAAAAGTGACTCTTGATATACATTGATTTTATCTTTGGATGAGGTAGAAACATCTTCAAGGTGCTCATTGATGGATAGATCTTGATCATTATTTTCAACAATTGTGGTGGAGAGATTGTCAATGCTATCACTAGTGTTTGAATCTTCATCATTGTCCCCAATAGCTATTTTTTTTAATCAATAAGGTCTTGGATGAGAATTTTGAGTTGAATGTAATTTGATGTTGTGTGTCCCTTTGTTTTGTGAAAATCACAAAGGTGCTTCTCGTTAAATCCTGGTGGTTTAACTATGGGTTCTTGATAGTTTGCATAAACGGGGATTTTGATGAGATTTTCTTGTACCAACTGTTGCATGACCGATTCTATTGGTCTTCCAAGTGGTGTGTATTTTCGTTTGTTACCTTGTGAGATTTGTGCTTTAAATTGACCTTGTGGTGATTGATCTTCGAGATGTGGGGGTTGGATTTGTTGTTGATGTTGTTGATCTTGATAACTGACTGCTTGACATTGGAGATATTTTTCTTCATGTGGTTGTGGACACAACTCAATGCTTTGATGACATGGTTCAACCAATGGAAGAGTGTATTGATTTTGGAGTGAAGATGTGTCTTGGCGGAATGAGTCAATTAGTTTGGCAAGTGAAACAAGTTGATCTAGCAATTTTTTATCTTGACTTTGATTTTGACTCCCTTGATATAGTTGATTTGGATTTGTTCAAGTAGATTTGGAATGTACACTTGTGGTATTTTCATGGGATCATGGAAAAATTGATTTTGGACAATGTTCTGATTTGGGATGATGCTAAGATTTGGCATGATAGGTTGAAATTGAACATTGTTGTGGTTGGGAATCACATTGCCTTGATTTAGGTAACTTTGATTTTGCATGGTGTTACCTTGACTTGGATCAATATAGGGAGTTGTTAACATATTGTTTGGACTTTGAACAAAATTTGTATTATTTGCAAATATATCTATCCCAAAGTTTACCAAGTGCAGATTTGAAATGTTCATGTTTGGTAAACTTGTACTTGGCATGTATGGATTTGGTGGGATGATGTTGTTTTGTGGAAGACTCGTGCATTGCGTGTTTGGTTGATAGATTTGTAGGTTTGAACTTGGATTTAAATCTACCATTAGGAAAGGTGTTCCAAAATTTTGACTGGGCATACTCACATTTGTTGTACCATTGAGGTTTGTAGGAGATAATGATCCCATGTATGGATTGTATAAATGTGAGTGTTGATAATCAATTGGCATTGTAAGGCTTTGAAAGTTCAGTTGACTTCAATTACTCATGATGTATGGATCAAGTTTATATTCCACGTTCTTCTTGTGTTTTGGACTTGTTGCAAAAGTGAACCTCTAAAGTGTCCAGGACCAATGAGGAGATGAAGGATGAAAGGAGAAAATGATATGGGTGTTGAAATTTTAGGAACTTTGGATCAATGCTAGACTTATGGTTTGATTTTGATTGGATTTTTTTGGATAATGAACTTTTAAACCCCAAGATGTTAGATGTTATCTTGGAATGAACTTGTTCAAAGGTGTGTTGATTTAACTAGAGGTATGAGAAAGGATGCATTCTCACACTCCTAACTAAATAAAGTGATTTTGATTTTGATGATTTACCCAAGTCTAGAATGGTGTTTCCAAAGCTCTAAAGTTATTTGTGGGATGGATTTTGATAGATTATTGGGATGGATGAAGTGTTTTCTTTTGATGCTAAATGAATCTAAGGACCTTGTTTACAAGACCAAGATAGTGAAGACCATGCTTTTCTCTGAGAGTACTTCAAACCAAAAGATTAATTTTTTCTCAAAAACCATAAGACAAGATAAACAAGCACATGTGTGGGGTCCAATTGATTTAATCTTGTTTAGTGAATTGATTTTACCACAAACACACTTCTTGTTTTGGCTTTCAAACTGAATTTCTATGTCTCAATTTCTTTTCATCCCACAAAGTCCATTATGTGGAAATCGAGAAAATCAAGGTGATAGTTCCCTAATGTTGAATTTAGGAAAATAAAATTGAGATATGAATCCAAATACTTAGAAGCCTCTAAGGATAGGATCCCTAGGGCAAGCAATAGCACTTGAATTTTGTTAAAGATATTTGCTCTTCTAAAGGGTTTGAAATTTGAATGATTTGTTTAATGTATGTCTCAATGTTTTGGATCCAAGCACTGTGTTTTCAAATTGACTCACAAGCAATATAACATCCTAGCTCAATTGGTACATTTTTCGTAGTGGGCTTGCCTCATGCCCTTCATAGTAGAAGAGATGATTTTACATGCAACCAAGGAAAAAATATAAATGTATGTTAAGAATGAAATCTTAACCTCTATATTTTAACCAAGATCGGACATGGAAAGTAACTTCTTAGAATCTAAGTTCCAATGCACCGCTTTGATAAACTCATTGGATGGACTGGTTGGTTACCATAAACAAGGTTCTTAATGACAACAAACTGTGAACACCGGAACCAACACTCACCCGCTTGGCCACTTAAGGCTCTTCAACCGTTCATGTTCCACTTAAGGCATGGGATTAGGTGTAGTTTGTTGTTGGCACAAATTGATGCTTATTTCTCATGATTTCACACCCTTTGATATAGCCCACTAGTAAACGTGCTTGCAAGAACTTTCCTATGAGTTTCCTATTGCGAGGTGTGTCTCATAGTAAGCCCTCTCTTAAAGGTGACTCAAAGCAATAACATGCATTTTGAGTGTTTCTCTTCCACCCAAGATCACACAAAGTGCAAGGGGAGAGGATACGCACTCAAAATGCACCAAAGACAAGATCACACAATTCCTTGACACTTGTTTGTTTTAACCTCAAAGCAATGACAAGTTCTTTTTAGGCACAAAAATTGAAGTGTGAGATTTGTTTGTTCAATTTTAGAACCCAATTTGAAAAACTATTGAAATTCTAACATTCAATTTTAATCCCGCTTTGAAAAGATCAAATTAGTTATTGATTTTAAAACCAAATTGAAGTGAGTTGTCCTAAAATAGAAAATAAAAGCAGCCACAGATGCTCTAGGCTTTTACTATGAGCATTTAAAAATGATTTTTTCAAGTTCAAGTTTAATATTTAATTTTCTCCAACTCTAATCTACTTGCTTTTGCTCGATTTCAATGCTCAGCCTGCAAATAATACAAAGTTATCAGAAATAAGATAACCCACCAAATCTCTTATTCACCAATATGTTAAACATAAACTAAAAATTAATAGTAAAGAACAATTATTGAGAAAATAGAAAGATAACCCATGACTTTTTCCCTTCGAATGCCTGCACACATAGCTGAAGATTAGAATATCAAAATTTTGGCTTTGAGTTAAAATTATTGCAAATGATGATAATGATCGTAAATCTCTGACAACGATTTCCAAATTTCTGTTAATAGTATTTAATGACGACGAATCCAAATCAAAGATATTGATTATTGTCTATTGCATCGACCCTTCATAAAGGCTTTATACCCATCATCTAGCAAATATACAGGGTATGTGCAAGATCATCATGGAAAAAATAGGCCCTTAAGTGGCAAAAAATTTAGAAAAATCAGAGTTAGGCAACTTGATGTAAAAATTTGAATAAGTTATCTATATTATTTCAAAAATGTGTAAGAATAGAATCTATAGGAAATAGAATGTAGTTTCTAAACTACTAGGTTTATTTAAAAAATAATAAAATCTATTTGGTAAAAATTTGAAATTTCAATGCAAGAGTACTTACATTGTGGAAAAAATAAGAAGTAGGTGTCTATCTAACCACCCTAACCACAATAAAATGATAATATTTTTTTATAATATTTTAGATATAAGTAGAGGACTCATGTCCTGATGTGATGCATATTTTTTTGTAATTTTTTTCCAAGTAAATAATTAATTATGAATTTGTTATTACAAATTTTAGAAAATATAAAAACTCATATGTCTGACCACCTTAACTTGGTCAAAACTTCATGAAGTTCAATTTTTTTTAATCCTATAGTATGAAAAGCATAGAATGTGACAAATTTTTTGGATTCAAAACATGTGGTACTATTTGAAAGCTATAGGTGTTTTCAATCAACTTATCAATCAGGACTTTAGTCATAATTCAAATAGAAAATGAATAATAATTATTTATTTAATTCAAAGTAAAAAATAATTTATATTGGTAGAAATTTGAGAACCTCCTTTAAAAACCCTTTTCGTTTCATCAATTTTGGGTAAAAAAAAGTCGTCAACCACATACCCAACGTATTGCCACTTTTTGGCACATCATGATCCTACACATACCCTATAACCCTTCATAAATGCATCAGACTCTTTCATGCACCAGATCCTTCATAAATGTGACAGATACTGACATGGAACTATGGCACAATGCATCTATCTATAGTGCAACTATGTAAGCATACTAATGGTGTCATCCACAGACAAAATAGAAAGAAAGCCTAACATTACAACATTAAAAATTATTGACACCAACCAATGGTGCCAACAAGGTTGGGACTAATTTTTCCATATCGATACACATTTCTGTACACACGAAAAAAAGGCTTTTTGTCTACGGGTAATCAAAAGTGAATTATACAAACTTCTCCAAATGCAAAGTCTAAGCCAAAAATTTGTGAGAAGAATTGCAAGAGTGGAAGCTTTCTTTAAGCACACGTAATTGCACCAAGGTGGGGTTTGTCAGGGGGGCTCACTAACCAATGTGAAACACAACAACAAAACGGGCCATAATCCCCTCAATAGGTAGTTAGGTACATTGATTCAATTCTCAGAAGCAAGGAAATTTAATAGAGGCTTTCAAAATTCAAATAGATTCAACAGATGACAATAGATTAAAGTTATTCTAGATGTGATAGCATTTCAGTGTTCCAACAAGTGAATTTTTTGATATAAATGCATTCCAATAAATGTGCTTTCCAAAATAAGTGTGTTCCATTCACATCTTCACATGTACCTTTCACTTCTTTAATTTGGTGAGTAGCTACCAGACCCTACATGGTATTCCATTAAATGTTCTTCAAAATTTCGCTCAAGAAAGAATCCTCTGAATTTAAAACACAATAGAGTTTTTAATGGGTGCCAATCAATGTAGAAACAACAACATTTATGAAGTGATAGGAGTGTAGACAAAGCACAAAATCTGTTTGACCTAATACCTAAAGAAGATGTTAGCTCATGGAAAGACTATCAACAAATAAAATATTTTTAGAACTTTCAAGTTAATGCAATTCATAGGTGTAAAGCTTGAAAAAGCTTTTAAAAATTTTCAAGTAAACACATTTGGTAGGTGTAAAGCCACATTCCACAACCTTTTCTAACTTCCCTTCCATCCTGCATCAAAATGGGAGCTTAAAAGCATAGACAATACACATGCTCAGCATATCTCACATCCAATAAACCAAAAATATGGACTATAACATCATTAGTTAGCTGCAAATGGATCAGTAGCATGTGCGCATAAAACAGTGGCTAATCAGATACTCTATACAATGACAAATTATGAATTCATCAGCTGAGAATTAACAGCCACATGTGGGCTTGAGGGAATTGGAAAGCAACATTTACTTCAACTACAAGATTTCTCCAAAGCCAGCGGTAAAAGGGAATGGAGAATTAACAACCATCACCTTAATATAAAAGGATTTGCATTGTAATATGCACCACGTGGTGAAGCAGCTTCAAATCGGTAGAAGTAATTTCTTGAAGGTTTTCCCCTTCTTAATTAAAAGAAATAACCCAATGCCACTTCACCGTTCTGATGTTTTCTTGCTCTCCTTAATTTGTAGAATGAAATGATTGCAAGACTTAGATTTTTTATTTTATTTCATGGCCTGCAACTTTTGAAATTTTGTTGAGGGCTTGCTTCCACTGCTTAAGCTTTTATGAATGATATCACTTCTTGACTTGAAGCTTGGATAATTCTTGAGCATACCATTTTGTGAAATGCCTCTAGAAATGTGTTCTCATGGTCTACAAGCCAATGCAATTGGCAGCCTCTCTACCCATGCTAGAATAGCAACATAGAGAGGGCGTGTGAAACTTTTGACAAAATTCCTCAAAAATGAATGGAACTATTTGATATGACATGTTAAAGGATTGAATGCGGTAGTTGGAGTCTTGTTAGATTTTAGAATCTTGAAATGAAGAAGATATAACTAGATTGCTCTAAAAGCACCAAAGCATTTAAGGAAATATCACTTTAAAGGAAAAAGCATTTGAGGAAATATCAGAAAGAAAGCAATGATCAGATCTCTTCAAGCAATGAAAGTAATGATGAATAAAATTTGATACACCACACCAATAAATTTGAATATTTTCTTGGCGTATGGTGTTTTTCAGTCACGTGAATATGAAGAATGGCCTCAAGAAAGATTGAGCAAACTGAATCAAAAGAGAAGGCCTCAAGAAAGATCTTGTTATAGCCAGCAAAGATTGAAGTAGGTGCTAATTGTCCCCTCTTAGCTAGATGATCTGAACTATAAGAAATGTCAAATATTTAATTGAAGAAGGAGATACACCAAGATTTGTCAAGGATGGGCTTGAAGACACAGTGTGAGTTTAGTGCAGGAGGAGAAACAATATGGTACAGATTGGAAAGCACACAAACCTTGAAAATTATGATGAACATAAATAAAGACGTTACATCCTATATTTAAAGTATTAATCAATCTTATGTAAACCAAAATAGAGACTCTAATACAACAAACAATTTACAAAGCACAATGAACCTGTATTTGAACCAACACATTAACTATCCATTCATAGAATGTGTATCTTCCAACTGCCAGAAACAAAGATTTGACAGGGTGGGCAATGCTTAATGCTTATTTGAAGAGAGACAAAAACTTTTCATCCCTATTTGAAGCATTAATGGATCTTATGTAAACAGAAATAGAGAAAATGCATGAACAAAAAGAAATACTCTATATTTCTATTTAATGCATGAAATAGATGGAGGTGAACATAAACAAAAGACTATATTTCTACCCCATGGTGGGCTCCATTATGTGAACCCTAAATCTGCATTTTTTCAAACAATGACTACAATTAGCTTAGTTAAGCAATTCAAAATAAGCAAACCCAAGATTCCTAAGAAATACTTAACCATGCTAAAATATGCAAACTAGATGTAACAATACAACTAAATGCAAGCACATAAAAACATGATCAAACCCTATCCCATAGTGGATTGGTTCTTCTTTGATGTGGAAAGAAGCCCTTTCCCAATCCTTGATAAGGTCCTCAATGATGAAGATGCAAGATGATAAGTGATCAAGTTATGGAGTTGTGGAGGATTAAAACAATAGAGAGGGTCTCTATTTATAGAATAGAATGATAGAAGAATGCAAGATAGGAGAAATGTGGGATAAAAGACAAACCAATGGCATTGTTCCACTTGTCAGCATTCCAATGGGGGGAGGTTGAGCACATTTTGATAAATGTACAAGTTTGAATTTTAAATTTGATGAAGTGACATGTTTAGGGGGGATGAAAGATGAGTTAAATGCCAAGTTTGACTTGTGTAAGAGACATGTAAGAGACATGTAAGAGATCTTAAATGATTTTTTGGATGGACAAGTCATGTGGGAGGGAAAATTCAAATTGGGAGAATATTCCGTCAAAGATACCATTTTGAATGAAAATGAGGAATTAATAAATCAATTAGATTGATTTATTTGCACAAGTTGCAAAATCTAGAGAAAAGAGGATTAGGATTAGCATTAATCATGGTTTGATTAATTTAAGATGATGATTAGGTGATTTTGACTTTTGACTTAGATACTTGGATTTATTTAAATCAAATGGCAGGAAATTGATGCATTAGTAATTTAATTAAATAAATATGATTTATTTAATTAAATGAGGAACATTTGAAGATAATTAAATAAAATTGATTTATTTAATTTAAGGAGTATGACTTAGGATTTAATTAAACAAAAGATGATTTATTTAATTAAAGAGGGAAAATGATGATAAAGGGATGATTAACGATGACATGGAATTAGTGAATCCGGATTAGATGCATGATGTCAATTTTTCATGTCTACAGTACCTTTTTGATATCAGGTGGTGTGAAGACTTACTACATTTTGGGCACGAGTTTGAGATATCCTTGAGATGGCATATCCACATTTTGTAAACATTGTTTTGAGATGACATATATGTACATACATACTTGCAGAAATAAAAATTTGTACAGATTACAAATACATGCACATACACAATTATGTACTCTATGTACTTCTATGTATCAAAATCTATATTATATATATTTTGTTTGTTAAATGTGCATGTTTTCCTACTTTGAAACTTTATATTTGATTGTATAATCACTAAATATCATGCATAAACTATTGTTAAATCAATTATATCCTTAAGACATTTATTATGACCCCTTAAGAAATCCCCTTAAGACATGGAGGTGGATTCATATATCCTAAATATTATACTTAATTATATCATTTGTTATGATGACTCACCCTAAAACTTATAATACTTGTTTATATCACTTAATATTTATACTCAATTATACTCTTCTTTGATCCCCTTAAGACGTTGTATTAGGACCCCTTAAGATGTGTTGTATTAGTACATATCCTAAATATTATACTTAATTATATCATTTGTTATGATGACTCACCCTAAAACTTATAATACTTGTTTATATCACTTAATATTTATACTCAATTATACTCTTCTTTGATCCCCTTAAGACGTCGTATTAGGACCCCTTAAGACATCCCCTTAAGACAACCTATAAATTAGTGTTGGATATTATTTGTTTTGACAACTTATAAATTAGTATTCGACGCCATTATTTGTTTTGACAACTTATAAATTAGTATTGGATGCCATTATTTGTTTTGACAGCTTATAAATTAGTATTGGATGCCATTATTTGTTTTGACAGCTTATAAATTAGTGTTGGATGCTATTATTTATAGAATTTATTAATGCTTTTGTTCTCTAATCTTGTATGGTATTGTTTATTTCTTAAAATTTTATCCTTTCTGGTATTTAAACGGATTGCTTTTGTTTGTAAATTATGATTTATTGACTAATTATAGATTGACATGAATTGAATAAGTTCATTGACTAATTATCGCTAATTATTGAATGTACATAGTTCATGTATATCATGTATGAGATCACTAAATTTGTAAAGTATAAATATTAAAATGCCCTATTAATTTCAACTTTAATTTCATATTTATATTTAATTTCACATTAATGTCCTATGTTAGTGTCTTGACTATGAACATAAAATTCATAAATGTACATGTGTAAATTAAAGTTTCAAACAATAATAAAGTCCATAATTTACAACATATTAAGTGCATGAAACCAATATATTAAGCGCATTAAATAAAGTCCATCAGAGTACAACCCATGAACTAAACTCCAACTAAGTATTTGAGCCATGAAATATAAAGTCCAATAGAGTACATGAGAAACCAAAAATGTAGGACTCCATGAAATAAACAAATATAACCCATAAAATCATGCTTCTAGGTCATGCATTGTCTCTATAATAAAGAGACCTCTTCATGCTTTGCAGACTATGCAGATGACCTGAAACACTCTATACAAGAGAAAGATGAAATCCGATGTAAGACAATGAAAAATTATTTAATGACAATTTAATTTATAATTCATCATAAAATTAAATTACCATCATATATGGGTCTAGATGCTCTGGTGCACCTGAACCAACCTCTAAATTCTTTGAATCAATATACATAAACAAGACAAAGAAAGTTGAAATTAGATGTAAGTCTACAATTAAAATTGATTTAATTCAATTTAATTTATAATTTATCATATTTTAATTATACCATATTCTAAGGTTGTGTACCCTCTTCTCTAGGACCTGTTTGTACATGCTCAACTACAAGATGTGTCTCATGCTATAAACGAAAAAGAATTTAAAACATGTATTAGCTCATATTATATATATAGTCAATTTGAAATTTAAAATTAAACTTATATTAATAATATATAATTTGTAATTGACTTTAAATATAATAAAAAAATAAATTACCATGATATTTGGAGCCTGCTCTGCATGTCCTCCTAGAGGTGTAACTATGTCTGGGTCAAGGCTAAAAGTCGCACTAACAAAGTCCTACAAGATCAAATTTAAAGCATGTATACTTGAATTAGGTTAAAATATATATATTCAAGTTAGCACATTTTGTGTAGAATTTTTTTTAAACAACCTAAAAATCAGAGGCCTCACGAGTAGCTGCAACATCTAATGTTTGCCCGATGCCCATTCTCATTGTGGTATCAACCTAGACATACATGTAGACATTTAACACTTATAATATTTACAAGTGTACATGCACATTTCATATATAGTGAATTCAAAATTCATAATTGTAACTATACTAATGTAAGTTAAACAATTTACAATATAAATGTACTTTCCTCTAATCTACGACGCCCGATAGTGGAGGAGTGATCGACATGAAAGTCGATTGACTCCCCTAAACCAACATAAATATTTTAAACATATGTTCATGATTCAATTATAAATTTAAAACTCAAGTTAAAAATCATTTCATGTATAATTTAAAAAATTGAAATCAAAATACCCCATAAGGGTTGTTGACTAGGACTAGTGTCGATGTATGTACTCATGGAGTGAATGATTGCCCCATCATTAGTGTCATCTATACACCAAATAGTTTGACTATTTAAATGTATTGAAAACTTTTCTTTGATATATACATTCATCAAAATTCTTATAAAATGAACATGTAGATGCATATTATACCTGTGTCGCAGTGTCCTCAAGGTGATGGTTTGCTATAAGAAATTATACAAATGAATTGATGCGACCAGATGAACCACCAGAATCTCCACATCCACCCAAACTAGGTGTAGCCTGATCAAGTCCATAGCATAATTGATGGAAACTAGTACATACATGTGGGACGGGCCTCGACACTCCTGGAGTGGTACTCAGACCAGCTCCATAAAACACTCCTACATCATCATTGTCTTTATGCTCCCTACCCGCTATTGTAGAAGCATGTTGATCAAGGTCTCCTATGAGTGTACTAAGGGATCCTAATTTCGACACCACCGCTTGATGATGCATAGGTGCGAGAATGGGAGGACTATGAGCAACAAAAAGTGGTTGTGCAATGCACCGGGCATTAGGGATCAACCCTTGCCCCTAACCTCTATTGTGGCATGCCACCACCAACACCCTGAAATGATTTAAAATCAAAATAATTTGGATTTTTCCCCATAACAAACTCTACATACATTTTCCTCAAAAAATATAATGGGCACTCCCAATTAGCATGTGGTGGACTATCAAAAACCATATACCATTGATCCCAAAAAATTTCACTCATTTGTGGATGTATGCACCACCTCATGGATATTCTAGATTTATTGGGAGGAATGGGCTATCGAGTAACATGGTCGAGAAAGTAAGGGGCTAGGTGGGATTTTGTTATTTTAAGGTCTAAAATTTGTTTATAAGAGAGACTGTTTACATAAAATTGTCTCATCTGCTCTCTCTCTTGTTAATGCCTATCTAGATTATAATCAATAGTATTGATGGCATCCACAATGTTTTGCATCGCAGATGCAAAATGTCTAACATGTGGTGGAATCAATGCTTTATTCTACATATCATTGATTTTATTTTGAATGGATGCAACCTAATCATTTATGTGTGATCACAAGTGAGCCTCATCAGATGCAATGGGTGTTGGAGGTGGGATATTAGGTTGAGCAGGTGGAGGGGGAGGTGGAGGGGGAGGTGGAGGTGGCTGAGGTGGTGGATTGATGATATCATCAATGTTAAATTGATCCATGATATCAGATATAAGTGTGCACCTGCATTAAATTATACAAAATTAAGATACAAATTTAAAAATTACAAGAAATAGTTAAATTTGAAATGCACATGCAAATTTGTTTAAATAGTATGTGCATACATATACATACACATACATATACATTGATTGAACTTGAGCATGTGCATACAAAATTCAAAATTTAACATGTACATACATTTAAAATAAAAAATACGATGCATAATTTGCATGCATACATCATTCAACTAAACTATGTACATACATACAAATTTCAAAATTTAAGATCTAGAACTATATGCAATTTTAATACATGTACATATTAAAAAATAAACTTGAAACATTCACAAAAAATCTCATTTTATGTCTAACGCATATATATATTACAATTTTCCAACAAGAGAAATCATGATCTAGTAGATAGTCATAAAATATATACTATTATAAATTCATCATTATAAGTTCATAAATTCCACCAAATTCATAAATTCATCTGGAACCAAAATCATAAATTCACGTCACTAAAAATATCCATCCAACCAAATTTATAAATTCATCACACAAAATATCCATCAAACCAAATTCATAAATTCATAACTATAAGATCATTGTCTTAATTTAGAAACTATTGTGGATCTCTACTGCATCTCTTCATTTCTTTGCATTTTCCTTTTCAGAATTAGAAGTTCTCCTCTCCTCTAGCCATTGTCGATGCTCATCTAAGATCCCATCCATAGCCCTAACAACATCAACAATAGTATGCATCCTAGATGAAAACATCCTCACAGGTGGCGCGACACATTCCTCTTTTTGAATAATGTTGATTTGATCTTGGATAGTTCTAACATTGGCATTGATTTGTGCTTGCAAATGAGCCCCGTTGATTTCAGGTGGTGGAGGTGGGGCGTTATGAGGTGGAGTGGGTGGAGGTGGAGGTGAAGGTGGTGGAGATGAATGTTGTGGAGGTGGATTGTGAATATTATTGAATTGATCCATGTGATCTCTAAGATATGAGTGAACCTACATTAGATTTGTAATTTCAAAATGTAAGATACATGTTTAGGAAATACCCTTAAACAATTCAATATAAATGGCCTAATTTAATACAAATGATAAAATATGTAAGCCTCATTTATGTCCAAGACATGTTACTTGAATGAAAAAAAAATTAACTATTAATATCAGAAAATTTATGAATGTTATAGGGTTTATGGTTTAGAGTTTAGGATTTAGGTTTTAGGGTAATAGGATGGCTTAAGGGGATCTATGTAGTAAGGTCCTAGTACAAAATGACATGGATTTTAAGTGAATAAAATTTGGTGAAGATGCCTAAGGAAACCAAATTTCATTAAGGTCCAAGGCAACTTCACCAAATTTTATTCACTTGAGCCATGCCATTTTGTCCTAGGAACTTACTAGACATAGATCCCCTTAAGCCATCCTATCACCCTAAACTATAAATTGATCAACCTATATCATGAAATCTCATTCATATTATAATCTTGCATGATATTATTTTTAAATTCAGTTGCCTTGGGTGACTTCACCAAATTTTGAGAACTTGTCTGATCCCCTTAAGAAATGTCATATTAGGACACATTAAGACATCCTAAAGTATGGCTTAAGGGGATCTATGTAAAGTAAGTTCCTAGTACAAAATGACATGGCTTAAGTGAATAAAATTTGGTGAAGATTCCTAAGGGAGCCAAATTTCATTAAGGTCCTAGGCAACTTCACCAAATTTTATTCACTTGAGTGATGTCAGTTTGTCCTAGGACCTTACTAGACATAGATCCCCTTAAGCCATTCTATCACCCTAAACTATAAATTGATCAATGTAGATCATGATTTATCTCATTCATATTATAATCTTGCATGATCTTATTATTGCTAAATTTGGTTGCCTTGGGTAACTTCACAAAATTTTGAGAACTTATTTGATCCCCTTAAGAAATGTCATATTAGGACCCCTTAAGACATCGATTTATAGTTTAGGGTGATAGGATGGCTTAATGGGATCTATGTCTAGTCAGGTCCTAAGACAAAATGACATGGCTTAAGTGAATAAAATTATGTGAAGTTGCCCAAGGCAACCAAATTTCATTAAGAGCCTAAGAAAAAATGATGGATTTAGGGTCTAGGGTTTAGAGTTTAGAGTTTAGGGTTTAGGGTAATAGGATAGCTTAAGGGGAACTATTTAGTAAGTTCCTATAACAAAATTACATGGCTTAAGAGAATAAAATTTGGTGGAGTTTCCTAAGGCAACCAAATTTCATTTTAAGGTCCTAGGACAAAATGAATGCGTTAGTGTTTAGGGTTTAGGGAACTTAGGGTGAAGTTTTGGTGTCCCTTGGAATATAATGGACTTGCAAGTTAGTGAAGAACATTTTCTTGTGGAACAGTTGATTGAGATAGCTCTTGTTTCAACTGACCAACCTAGATCATGAAATCTCATTCATATTATAATCTTGCATGATCGTATTATTATTAAATTTGGTTACCTTGGGCAACTTCACCAAATTTTGAGAACTTCTTTGATCCCCTTAAGAAATGTCATATTAGGCCCCTTAAGACATCGATTTACGATTTAGGGTGATAGGATGGCTTAAAGGGATCAACGTCTAGTGAGGTCCTAGGACAAAATGACATGGCTCAAGTGAATAAAATTTGGTGGTGTTGCCCAAGGCAACTAAATTTCATTAAGAGCATAGGAAAAAATGATGGCTTTAGGGTTTAGAGTTTAGAGTTTAGAGTTTAGGGTTTAGGGTAATAGGATAGCTTAAAGGGGTCTATGTAGTAAGGTCCTATGACAAAAAGACATGGCTTAAGGGAATTAAATTTGGTAGAGTTGCCTAAGGCAACCAAATTTCATTTTAAGGTCCTAGGAAAAAATGAATTCTTTAGTGTTAAGGGTTTAGATTTTAGAGTTCATGGTTTAGGGTTTAGGGAGCTTAGGGTGAAGTTTGGGTGCCCCTTGGAATAATGGACTTACAAGTTAGTGCCTAGTTTATGAACATTTTTTATTTTATGAATAGATTGACTATTTTCGTAATAGAAATACATAATTATGTATTATTAAGATTGAGTTTGATGTATATTTTAACTGGATATTTTTTAATTGAATATAAGATTATTTTATTTAACATTTTTTCATTAATATTTCCCACTTAAATGAATTTTATGATATAAAATGTATAATATAAAATTAGTTAATGTTGAATCAAGTATTTTATTTTGGATTTTTTGGAATTGAAAGAACCTAAAAGAAAGAAAAGAAAAATATTTAGATTCTTTTAGTGTCTAGGTAACTAGTGTAAATTGAGATTTTAGACTAAACTAGAAGCCTAATTAACAAGTAATTGACTAGAATGAGGGTTAATATTGTCAAAAGACAATAGACAACACATGCAGACAAGAAATGGAAACAAGGCATGACTAAGAGAGATCAAAACATAAAATAGAAATGAATGTTGAATATTTTCTAATTAAGTGACAATTGGAAATGGATTGTACACTTGGATTTAGGAATCTGCTAACTAAATTTGCAAAAAAACATTGATAAAATTTATGAATTGTAACTATTCTTTAAAATATTATTTTCTAATCTAATTATAATTTAACATTGAAAGTAAAGTTTAACATATTGTTTTCTCCATACAATGCAAATGAAATTTAAAACATTTAAGCAATGGAAATGAATTTTCTTGAGCTCAAAATTAGAGTTTTCAAAATCAAAATGATTTGTTTGATTTCAATTTAGGATTTTAGCAAATTTTTTGTTTCAATTCAATTGAGGGTTTCAATCTAAGAAATTAGGGTTTTTAATTCAATTTTTTTGTTTCATTTCAAACTATGGTTTTCAAATGCAATTTTTTGTTTGATTTGAATTTAGGTTTCAAAAAAGCTTGATTAGGGTTTCCAAACACAATTTTTTTTATTTCAATTTCTAGGGTTTTGAAATGTAATTTTTTTGTTTCCTTTCAATTAGGGTTTTCAAATGCAATTTTTTTTGGTTTGATTGAACAATTTAGCGCTGATACATTTTGACTCAAATTCTGACAAAAGTTCATCAGAATTTTGATGAAATTTTGTTGGAATTATTTCGTCGATTTTTTGATGAACTTTGAAACATCAAAATTCCAACCTAGCATCATCGGCTGGATCAGAATTTTGACGTTTCAAAGTTCGTCAGAAAATCGATGAAATAATTCTAACGAAAGTTCATCGAAATTCTGACGAACTTTCATCAGAATTTGAGTCAAAATGTATCATGTAGGTTTCAAAAGCTAAATTTTGTTTCTAAAATACAATTCAAGGTTCATTTTTCCTTTCTATTCAATATCTTCAGGTTTCATTGAATTTTTTCATCTATTTCTACAATTCCTCATTTCTACTATTATGAGAAGTAAAATTCTTAAAATGCCAAATAAATTAGAAAAAACATGGTAAAATCTATTCTTCTATTAACAATTTCAATAAAAAATGAAAAAATGCTAAAAAGTAGGGGTGGAGGCATACCTGGAAGTTGGTTTTGTAGTCTCTTTCACCCACCAAATTGGGATCCCATGCGTAGTAAAAATGATTTTTTGTTCATTTAAAAAAAAAAAAATACCATTACAAAATAGGAACCCAATTGTTACAAAATGAGATCTTGATTTTTATAAATCGGGATCTCATTTTGTACTAATTAGGATCCTGTTCCATGTCTGTTAGTTCAAGACCCTTTAACAAATGGGATCTCGATTCTTAAAAAGTGAGATCTCGTTTGACATTTAGGCTTGAGACCCCGAAGCTGAATGGGATCCCGATTTTTAAAAATTGAGATCCTGTTTTTGCAATGCCGATTTCATTTTTTTGACTAAGGCAAAAAATTCCACATTTCGTGGACTCAACTTTGTGCACTTACCCTGAAGGTTTAATTTTCTACAACTGATTCACCCCCCCTCTTAGTTTTCTTGTTCATTTCAACACATAGCTCATAAGAGGTCTTTGAACTATTTAAAATTGCTTGTCCTCTATTAAGAACATAGACTGTGGTATGAATAGCCTCTCTCCAATAGACGTTTGGTAGATTTCCTTCCTTCAACATGGTTCTTGTTGCTTCCCGAACTATCCTATTATTCCTCTCCACAACTCCATTCTCTAAAGGAGTCCTAAGAGTTGAAAAATGTCTTTTTATCCCATGATCTTCACAAAAACTATTAAACTCATTGGAGGTGAACTCACCACCTCTATTAGACCTCAAACACTTTATTTTCAAATGTATTTCATTCTAAACCATAGATTTAAATGGTATAAACTTATCTAGAGCTTTTTCTTTTTCTTTGAGAAAGGTCACCCAGATCATTCTAGAGTAATCATCTATTAACAACATAAAATACATGTCACCTTGAGAGATTCTTTTTCTGGTAGGTCCACATAGGTTTGTATGCACCAACTCCAAAGGCCTTGTAGTAGAGTATTCTTTAAATTGTAAACTCTTCTTTGTCTTTTTTCCAACTTGACACTCTTTGAAAATTGCATTGATAGGATTTGTAATTCTTGGCATGTCTCTTACAGCATGAGTAGAGTTGACCTTCACTAGGCTATCAAAATTGATATGACACATTATTTTATTCCATAGACAACTTTCATTTATTTTAGTCATAAAGCACTTACCACCAACACCTTTGAGTTTAAAAAAATCCCTTTTTTCCTTATTCCTGTAGCAACCAAAGTTCTAGAGCTTCATTTTCTGATTTTACAACCATCATCTTGAAACACTAGATTATATCCTCTGCTACACATTTTTCCTACACTGAGAAGATTATGTTAGAGACCCTTGGAAAAAAAACATTTGTCTTATGCTTTCCATCAAAACTAATTGAACATTTTCCAAAGATCTTAGCAAATGTATCATCACCAAACTTGACAAGACCACCATCATACTTTTCAAGTTTTAAAAAATTACTCTTATCACCAATCATTTGATTTGAGCATCTATCAATTATCTAGTAGTTTCTCTCCTCCCTTGCATGAAATGCAATCAACATAGTTCCTTCAAATCTATGACCAATTTTTGAAGTGATTTCCTTCACACACATTTTAGGGTTAGTATAATTAGCTCCAACATTTAAAACCATGAAAAAGCATTCATCACTTCCATCAATTGGATGGTTTGATTCCTCATCATCATATATGCCATTATCTTCTTTAACATAGTAACTCTTCTTGAAAGATTTACCTTTATGATCTCTATGTTTGTCATTTGAAACTTTTCCTAGAAATTTTAAAGCATAATGACCTATCATTCCACAATTGAAACATTTGAAGGGTAACTTAGCTCTGTATTTTCCAATTCCCTTTTTCAATATTCTTACAAAAGTTTCTTCCACCTCATCAAGATCATCTAGATCAAATTCATCATTCCTTCCCTTTTTTTGGCTTTAAAAGTAGTTTCTTTCTTTGAAGCATCTTGGTCAAACTCTCTTAATTCAAAAGTAGTTAACACACCAAACATTTGATCTCTAGTATGTTGATCCAAATTTAGAGCTTCCTCAATAGAAGAAACTTTAGCACTATTATATTTAGGAAGAGTTCTCAATACCTTTCTCACAACTTCACTTTCCTCTAGTTTCCCACCAAGGCCATTGATAAAATTGACAATTTCATCCACCCTTAGCATGTAGCTTGCAATATCTTCATCTTTTGACATCCTCAAGGTTTTAAATTTGTCTTTAAATTTTTGCATATTTTCTTGCTTGAATTTAGCATCTCCTTCATAAATAATCTTCAACTTCTCCCAGACCTCTTTAGTAGTTTTGTAGATTATCACCTTCACAAGTTCTAAATCAAAAATCCCACTCAATATAGAACTCCTTGATTTTTCATTATTCACATAATCCTTGATATCATCTTCACTTGTCAGAGTAGTGGTAGGTATAGTATGCCCATATTCAACTAACTTCCATACACCAAAAACTAATGAGACAAGAAAGGATTCCATCCTTTCTTTGTAGCATAATTTGTTCCATCGAACATAGGGACTTTGACACCATTCTTGTGTACCATTCAGATCTACCTCAAGAGGTTAAGCTTCTTCTAAGGAACCTATGCTCTGATACCAATTTTTAGACACATAGGAAAACTAAGAGGGAGGGTGAATCAATTGTATATTAAAACCTTAAAAACCTCATTAACCTTCAAACCCTTATTATGAATAAGAATGAATGTAAATAAATGAAACATCAACACAACAACAACCATACACAATAGAACACTAGATTTTATGCAAAAAAACCCTAATTAGGGAAAAAACATGGTGAGGATTAAATCACATATATATGAACATCAACATTGATTACAAAAGGATCATTGTCGAAAGGGGTCACTACCCAAAAAAGAGAAAGGATCGTTTCCAAGGGATCACTGTCTAGGAAGATCACTTCTTTCAGAATACAAGAGAATAAAAAGATATTGTTACAAGGAGGTTCACTACCTCAGAGCAACAAGAGAATCCACCACAACCATCCACAACCTTTGGCTCACTACCTCCAATAACTTTGGGAACTCTGAAATGTAGACACCTTTTGCTCACTACTTTTGGTAGTCTTAGGAATTCATTCTCACACTTAGATCACAACACTTGATCACACTTACATAATTTTACACCACACACTTGTCTAATAAATTACCTTGCATATATATCATCTATAACCAAAAATAACCTTCTTCAAGTTAGCTTCAATGAAACATATACACCTCAAACATGCAAGCAACAAATTGGTCAAAACTAAACACTTCCACAGTGGAAAGAAGTGAAGGAAGATTGCACCAAGGGTTAACCAAGACCCAAATCTACACTGAAATGATACACCAAGCTTCCACAAACCATGAAGGACATCCAAAAATAGTGCAAACATTCCATGTTGGCCAAATCAACATTAACGCTACCAAGAAACCACATACACACTTCACCAAGTTTGAAAACATCCTATGGAACACATAGAAAATTCACACATCCAAGAATATTTCAACACCAATAGAATATGAAAACACATGCAATTGAGAATACTATCATCCTATGCAACCAATCAAAGTGTCACTAGCACACAACTCATGAACCAAGCTTGCAAAATAAATGAACACCAAACCTTCCAAGGGAAGATAGATACAATCATAATTAATATATTCCAAAATCTACAAGACAAGAAACTTTAATGCTAAGAAATGCGAAGCAATTTAATTTCTCCTAGACAACCTTCTTCACAAGCCAAAAACTGTCGAACACATCTTCTACTGTCACACAATCCAGAACCTAAAACTCTTGATATAACACATATGGAAACTTCTGAACATCACATCCAAATTCCACAAGTACATCTTCAAGCATGAAGAAATGTGGAGCACAATACAAAACACATCCTTATCACCTTGTACACTATTTATACTTTTTCTTTAAAAGCACTTGGAAACCAAGTGACCATGTTGCATCTGCAACACCTACTCAACACTACAAACACCTTCTCATCGTAACTACACTATAGGTTGAGATAGGTTGACGTCAATGACAACACTAATGATAATATAGTGCAACAAAAAAATGCCTACAAAATCATCTATCTAATTTCAATCTTATTAAACTCTAAAAAAAACTAGAAAAGATACTTGAGATTCTCAAACTACCCATAAAATGGGCAATGAGAATTATGAAACCCAAATTGGGCCAAACAAGAATCAATAGGGAGACCTTGATAGAGAATATAAAAGAAAAATGAGCCATCATAGGTTCAAGAATAGATAACTAGACACACTAGAAATAACATTTTCATGAACTAATTGAACAACTATTTAGCTAAATAAATATAGGTAAATGAGATGAAAGAAAAATATAACACTACAAGGATTGTAACTATAAAATATTGTATCATGATATCGTTTCCAATCCTTCCACCATGAATTAAAAGATATCACACCAAATATTTGAAACATCTAGGGAGGGATGTCTAATAGCCTAAGAATTTTTTCACTTTCTTCATTAACAAGATTGCATTTCATTTTGAACTCTAAGAGAAAGAATTTAATGCCTCTTTTTAAAAAATTCAATGTGTAATTCTCATAAAACCTAAATCTTGATAGCCTCCTATGATTTCTAGATACTTTTGATAATAAAAATTGAATTTAATTTGGATATGATTTTGCATGTTGAGAAGAGTGCTCAAATCAAGCCCTTTCAAGGCTAGGCTACCAAAAGGCACACCAAAGTTGATGCAATGTCTAATGAGAATTTTCTAGGATACATTTCCTTCTAAGGATATAATAAAAAATTTGGAACATAAAGAAATTATTTTCCAATAGATTAAGGGAAGGCCTAAACCTTTAAAATATTAAGGGAGGCAACAACATTCCCAAGAAACCTAGTGAAAACCATGGTGTCCGTCATTGGAATCCTAGAGAAATCATGGAGTAGTTTTTCAATATTTAAAGAAAAAGAATTAAAGGTACCCGACAAGAAGAATAGTAAACATGGATGAAAACCAATATAATTTGGAACTTACCTTTTAAAGAAAGAGTCT
Source organism: Sequoia sempervirens (assembly GCA_007258455.2). Lineage (NCBI taxonomy): Eukaryota > Viridiplantae > Streptophyta > Pinopsida > Cupressales > Cupressaceae > Sequoia > Sequoia sempervirens. Next base: position 411,168,541 of record VDFB02000003.1, read on the forward strand.
TATTTATCCAATGTTGAGTTTTTCTCAATACTAGCAACAATAACCAACCAAAAATTAGAAGGAGAAGCTTGTAAAGCAAAGGGTATTGCCAAAAAAGTGGAAAATCTTCCATGCTCAATCCATTTGCAGCCAAAATTATCTAACTAGGCTTGTGAAAAAAAATATTTCCTATAGCATTAGGTATTCTACCATTGAATGCTCAAACCAAAAGAAATGGAAAAAATATCCTAGATACTTTCTAGAGACTTGAAATGAAAGATACACCTTGTGAAGGTCACTACTCATAGTGTGCCAAATATTCATAAAATTTACTAGGAAAATCATTAAGACCAAGGGCCTTGTCATTAAGCATAGAGAAAAGAGCCTCCTAAAGATCATCTTTGGTGAGCAGTTGTTTATAGACAATAATTACTTTTTTAGTTTGAGATAGGTATAATAACAAGAAGAATATTAAAATACGATAAAAGTAAATACCTAAAATTTTGTTGCAAGTTGTAGCTATTACTACATGATTATTGTAAAATCATTTGCTGGAAGGAAATAATAAAATTAGACTTTGGTTTGTGGACATAGCCCAAACATAAGGCGAACCATGTTAAAATCTTGTGTTGTCTTCTCACTGCTATCTCTATGAATTATTTTCTCTTCTTTAATTCCTCTATTTAATATCTAATTATCTACATTAAATTGGTATCTTCTACCTCCAATTCCTAATATCTTCCACAACAAGCCATCAATTTATGTAGATTTTATGCAAAGTCTATAGATGAGCATTAGAAGTTGACATGAATAAATTTTCCAACTCAATTGTAATAAGCTTTTATTTTCAAGAAGATAATGTTTAAATATGATAATTCACAAAATAATTACAGGTTGGAAAATTTTATGTGTTATGAGTTTTTTCATTCTTCTTGTTCAAAGCTAAAGGTTGGAGAGCATGGGGTGGATTTGTAGATGGAGGATACATACAATAAACCAAATTTAGGTGAGGGGTGACTAACCAATTGAGTTGTTACTTGTAAAATGTTTTAAAATAGTATGTGGGTTGTAGGTTTCATGATATTGAGTGTATTAGAACCTAAAATTTTATTAACAATATGAATGTACTTAAAAAAAAAATTTATAGATAGTAAAAATGTAATGAACCTTCAAAATTTTTAACAACTTATATTTAGAGAAAAAATTGCATTTCAATTTCTTCATATGATTAAAAAAAATGCATAAAATAATTGTAGGTTGGAGAACACAATGTGGGTTCTCAATTATTTCATTCTTCACATTCAAATCTAAAGGATGGAGAGCACAGGGAGGAGTTACGAGTGGGGGATGCATAAAGCTAACCAAATTAAACTCAAGGGTGACTAACTAATTGGGTTGTTACGTGTTTAGGGTTTTATAATAGTATGTGGGTTGCAGGTTTATAACACCCTATATTTTCCAACCTACAATTTTATTGGTCAATAATATGAATGTCTTGAAAAGCTTTTGTTATTTAGATAGTATGAATGTAATGAAAGGAACCTTAAAAATTTATAACAAATCTTAGTTAGAGTAAAAATTGTATTTTAATTTCTTCATACGATTGGAAAAAATGCACAAAATAATTCTAGATTGGAAAACACAATGTGGGTTGTCAATTATTTCATTTTGCATGTTCAAATCTTAAGGGTGGAGAGAACGGGGAGGAATTGCAAGTGGGGGATGCATAAAACTAACCAAATTGAGCTGAGGGGTGACTAACCAATTGGTTTGTTAAGTGTTTAGGGTTTTACAACAATATGTGGGATGGAAGTTTCATAACACCGAGTTTTTTGCAACCTACAATTTTAAAAAATAATATGAATGTAATGAAATCCTTTTGTTACTTACACAGTAGGAATGTATTGAAAGGAACCTTCAAAATTTATAATGTCTTAGCTAAAGTAAAAATTGTATTTCAATTTCTTCATATGATTAAAAAATAAATGCACAAAATAATTGTAGGTTGGAAAACATTATGTGGGTGGTCAATTAGTTCATTGTGCTTGTTTAAAGATTAAGAGCAGAGAGCTTGGGGAGGAGTTTAATTTTGGGGATACATAAAACTAACCATGTATTGAGATAATGGGTGGCTAACCAATTGGGTTGTTGCATGTTTAGGATCTTACAACAATATGTGGGTTGCAGGTTTCATAACATCAAGTGTTTTCTCTCCTACAATTTTACAAAATAGTATGAATGTAATGAAAACTTTTTGTTATTTACATAGTAAAAATGCAATCAAAGTCACCTTCAAGATTTATCATGACTATTAGTTAGAGTAAAAATTTCATTTCAATTTCTTCATATGATTGAAAAAAATTCAAAAAATAATTGCAAGTTGGAAAACACAATGAGGGTTGTAAGTTATTTCATTTTGCATGTTCAAATCTAAGGTGTAGAGATATTGAGGAGGAGTTTCATTTTGGGGGTACATAAAAATAACCAATTTGAACAAAGGAGTGACTAGCCAATTGGGATGTTACGTGTTTAGAGGTTTAAAATAGTATGTGAGTTGCAAGTTTCATAACATTGAGTGTTTTGCAACCTGCAATTTTACAAAATAATATGAATGTAATGAAACCCTTTTGTTATTTACATGCTAAGAATGTAATGAAAGACACCTTTAAATTTTATAACAATTGTTAGTTAGAGTAAAAATTGCATTTTAATTTCTTCATATGATTGAAAGAAAGAGACAAAAAATAATTGCAAGTTGGAAAACACAATGTGGGTTGTTAGTTAGTTCATTGTGCTTGTTCAAAGCTAAAGGGTGGAGAGCTTGGGGAGGATTTGAATTTTGGGGATAAATAAAACTAAAAAAAATGAGCTAAGGGGAGACTAATCAATTAGGATTCTATGTGTTTAGGGTTTTACAATAATGTGTGGGTTGCAAGTTTCATAATATCAATTCTTTGTGATTGACAGTAAGTTCTTCTTTGTGTGTTCATATTTATATGTTAATCAGTGAAGTATATACATATAATGCATACATGTATATATATATATTCATGTCTATGATAACTTATACATATGAGTATATTTGTGCATGATTACACGTAGGTAGATGTATGTACACATGCTCATGAATGGATAACCCATATGCATGGGAATATCGATTGGACAAATGCGACATATATATACACTTCCTGTATATATATCTATCTATGAGTATGTGAATATATGTGTTTTTATATAGATATTGAAATAATGTTATATAAACATATATATTAATATACATATATAAGAATATGTATATATAATTATTTTAATATATATTTTAATATAGATATTTATTTGGCAATCAATAAAATTCATAATCATGTGTTTATGATTATATGTTTATATATATGTATATATATTGTGGACATATATATATTAATGATATATATAATATATATAATTATTTGATTTTTATTAAAATGCTTTGGATAAAGCATGGCGCATGATATAGCGCTACTATTATATATATTGAAAGTGCAAAAAAGTGAGTAAAGCATGTCATATAGAACTGCCATATAAATATTGCTATGGCTAAGTTTATAAACTATGCTTAACGAAAACTAATAGTAAGTCAATAAAAACTTATTCACTATGCATGGAATGGGGATATAGTTTATATGCTGCAAACTATAATGAATGAAGATTTCATAATGTTGAATAAGTCTTGGATTGCACTATAATATAGAGCACTAAAATATGTATATGTGGCACCAAATCTATAGAGTGTGAAACTAATAAGAAGTCTTAAACTTGTGCCAAAATCTAGAAAAGTACTCAGTCAAAGCATAGATGGCAGAGATTTCAGAGGGTAGTCAACTTGAAAACTAAATAGGAAACCTATAGGGTGGTTTCGTTGTCCCATGACTCAGTAAAAGAGTCATGTTGTCTCAAAGAATGAAGTTGACTCAACCATTGGAAATATAAGGATTGTCTTGTGTTGAAATTTAATAGCTTAATCAGTTGAGTCGTTGCATGTGGGTAGGAAGGTGGAAGAATTGTTAGCTTGTTTGTAGCCTTTGAAAGCTCAAATTTTAGTATATATAGATGTGCTCTCTCTACCATTTGTTACACTTTTCAATATAATTTCTCTGTTATTATTCTGTTAAGATTTATGTTCAAGAATTATTGTGAGAGTTTTAGTGAAAGAGAATTTTTTTGTGAGTTAATTTTGTTGAGAATTCTTGAGAGGAGGCTAGAGTTTGGAGTCTAGTTGAACGTAGAAGGAGTAGAATTTGTGATTATGTAGGTTGAGGTTGGAAAGCAACATTATTAGTTGGAACTCTATATCTAGGCATGTTGATTTCTATTCCTCTTTTGTTTATGTTTAAAAGGTTATTTGATTATAAATGCCTTTGTTTCAAAAATATTGCTTTTGGGGAATGTATGATATGATTATTCTTATGAACTTAGTTATTTCCTAGTTGGGATAATATTGGAATGCATGATATGCTTTTTCTTATGTACTTAGTTATTTCCTAGTTGGGATAATATTGGAATACATGATATGCTTGTTATTATGAACTTAGTTATTTCCTAGAATGGAATATTCTTATGTGATTCTTGAGTAAAGTCTCGAATTAGTGAAACCCTATTATTTGGGAATACATTTATATTATGAGAAGTATGTTTGGTTTAAATTCTATTAGAACTATACTTAGTTCGTTAAGTCTATATGGATATTGCATGGTGTGGAATATGTTGTTATCTTATAGTGCTTTTATGGAAATATCATTTTGAACTTAAGAGGTTAGCATGATTATTCCTAGGGTTAGATAAATCCATGGGAAAGGGATGTAGTGTATAAAAATGTATCCCTCTACATTTTCACACTTGTTTGGGCTCTCCCTACTAAAATTGGGCTTCTTTATGCCTTATTTGATCCTATTTTGCATCTACAATCCTTATTTAATGCATCTTTCTGAGGATAATCCTGACTCATCAAATGACCACTCATATTTTAATGATTTTGGTTTGTATGGCCCAAATTTAGTGATCTAGGAATCATACACCACCTTGGGTGCATGGGTCCTACCTAAGTTTCAAGGCCTAAACCTAAATTTGGCATAAAACTAAAAATTTCTTGAAATTTGTGTCCCAAACTCAACCTACTGGGACTCATACGCCCCAACTGGTGTATGAGTCCCTCTTAGCTAAAGGACCAATTTTAAATTCAAATTCTTGGCAGGATTTTATTCTCTTAGATCTAACGTCGACTTGTAGTGTTCTAATTTTGAGAAATTTGGCATAAACAAGTATAAATAGAAGGTTATTTCACATATTTTCTCCTAGCAAGTTTACAAGTCATCTAGCATTGTTTGAGATCAATAATTATAGAAATTGTATGATCACAAGAGCATTCAAGAGCATTCAAGAGTGATTATCAAGCATTTTGGATCATTATTCAAGAATCAAGCATCATGTCAAAGTCATCATGCATCATGTTTGTTTTTGAGGTAACATTTGTGATGTAGGTTCTTATGATTCAAGCAAGCATTCAAGTCAAGATCTACATTCATGCTAGCCATTACTTATAAGATTGCAGCCTTTATTCCAAGGGTTTGGTGAGTTTCAACGTAGCTTATTTTTTCATTCATCATTCCTTCATTTTATTTCTATTCATTTCGAGGTATGCTTACCTAAACGAGGTTTGACCAAGGAAAACCCCTATCCACTAATAAAACAACATTTTTACCTCTCTTTGATGTGTGATTTGTAGATCTAGGTTGAGGATCCATTGAAGAGAAAGATTGGAGAAAAAGTTGTCAAAGTTGTAAGTTGTCAAAGTTATCATCTACATTGCAAGATCACAAAAAGTCACCTACAGGTTGCATTTCAGTGTTCCAAACTTAGATATTTGACAGGAGAGAAGCTATAAAAGAAAATTACAAGATATCATAGTTTTAGATCAACCCTAATACTGGGACTAAATCGCCACTTGTGGCATATGAGTCCTAGTATACCATATTTCAAGCATTTTCTATAGATCCTGCTTTAGCAATTCCAGACTCCGATTTCAGCCTAAACCCCTAAACTAGGACTAAATCGCCCTACTGGAAAATGAGTCCTAGTGTGCATTAAAATTCATATTTTCGGGAGTACATACCTTTTTCCAAGCTTCTTCAGTTTTCTAGGCACCCCTCTGCCCTTTCTCAATCCATTCTTTTGATTTTTAGTTTCATATCTTGAGTTGCATAGTTAGGTTTAGATATCATTGCATTTCTTTCATTCCAAGCCCTTTCTTGGTGGTGAACCCCCTTTTAGTATTTAGTCACCCCTAGGACACCTTATTGCAGATTTCTTTCCCTCATTTGCATCCCTAGATTGAGATCTCTAAGGTTTCCTTGAATGAAACTTGGAGGAAATTGGTGGTTTTATCTCCCAAAACATAAAGCAACAATTTTCAACATTTCAGGGGGTAACCTAGCTAGGCACTAGTATGTGTACATATATGATTAGTGTGGTTATATCTAGGGTTAGAGAAATCCATAGGTAAGGGTGTAACCTAGATAATCATTTTGTTATGAACTTGGATATACTTAGGGTTAGAGTAATCCATGGTTAAGGGAATTACCTTTATGAACATTTTGTTATGTTATCACCATAGAATGAAAGTGTTTTATGTTTATGGTCAATACCAAATCAAGCTTAAGGGTGGGTGGATAGATGAATCTCACTCGAAGTATTGGGTGTTGAATTCTTTGGCCAAAGTAGTAAGTAGCCACTATTTACACAGTCAATTCACTATGATCCACGATTACATTCTAGGTAGAGAAACCAATGTATGGTAACTCTAGATATTTAGTACACAATAATATGCCTAGGAAGGTTAGGATTATGGGGTTACCAAACCAATCTCTTCGTCGAAGGGTAGGGCCATCTTATCAGTTGCGTAGATGTACGGGGGACCACAGTAAGTCCATGGTTAGTGGAAAAGTGCTTGAGTGATGCTCTCCCTCATACAAATGGTGACTAGGATTTGAGGATGTAGTGCCAGTTGGGGACACCTAGTATGTATGCACCAGTGATGGGAACATCTAGGAGGTATGCACCAATATTAAGGAAATCTAGATCATTGTATTTTGTTTGTATATATCTGTAGAGAAGGGGGATTCACTACTCATGATTTCTATTCATTTAGAGAGCCTTATGGGGCAAACTGCCCTAAAATACCTCAAGGAACAATGGCAAGGGTTCTAGAATATGAAAGAGCAGGTCACAAAGATTTTTTGGACAAACTGACAGGCTCCTGGCGAAAGGAAAATAGCATGGGTCTAGGATGATAGCACAGTGTGTTGGAGTCTCCCTAGCACACTGGCATCCATACAGACCAAAAAGTAAGTTTATCACAAAAAATAACAAAGTGGCTACTTCTACTCTAATTGCTAAGAAATATTGGAACATGAGAAAGCAAAAAAATATAATAGAATTGAAATAAAGTGAAGTAGAACTGATAAAGATAAGGAGAAGAAAGGAAATGTTTACAAACACCCAAGTAATGAAGCTTCCAACAAAGAAATGTCTTCAAAACCTGCATGCATAAAATTTGGAGAAAATGTTGGGGCTGTATAGGGGTTTTCCTCAATCAAACCCCTATTTTGGTGTTCCAACCTCCACAAACAACCAAATAGAAAGAGATAAATTTCAATATAGAAGTTAAGAAGCAGAAGAGGACCAAATGGATGGAAAAGATAGAATTTAAGGAAGGGAAAGAAGCTTCTCCAACCATTACAAGGTGTCTTAGGTCATTATCATTAACAAAAGGAGGTGATAAGTGGAAAACGTGCATAGAAATGATCATTTGAATGTTGAAATGTTGCAAGATGCTAGTGTGGTGCATAGACATCCACACAGTGCACTATTGTTCAAAGGCATCACACTACAAAACGACACGAATAGGAAAAGAATAGGATTTGACACAAAGCTGGCACATGAGGGTAGCTGCTGAAAAGTGATCCTTTGAGCATCCTGAGAGGAAAACGGTTGATGCAAGGGCTAAAATGAGCCTACACAAGTGCTAGGGGAATGGACACTAAAATAGATACAAGAATGTATGTGAAATTGCAAGGGGTGCAATTTTATGACATTACATTTTCCCCCACTTTAGTGGGCATATTAATCTACACTAATATACATGTTAATAGGTAAATTTGCACCCTATTGAATTTGGCATTCAACAATTTAATGAAACATGGGAATGATCCCGTTTTGAATGAGACCAAACCTCTAGAGAAGGCCGACTTCCTATGGTATCACCTAATCTAATGAATTTGATGAAGAAAAGGATAGAAAGAGATGTTTTTCTAAAAATGAAAGATGGAAAACAATACTTCTATGGTGATACACCTAATTGAACAGATTAAGAAAAATAGAGTTTTATGCACTTTTTATAGTGACTAAGATTATTCCTGCACAACTTATTGTTGTATACCTTTTGCATAAATGTTTCACAAATAGGTCCTAATACTCAGACTTCAAGAAGGAAAATAATTTCACATCTAAAAGCTATTAATGGCTCCTAACACAATTTGTAACTTGCATTAGTATACTTTTTGCATAAAGGTTCTAAATCCTGAGACAAAGCTATAAGGAAACATACAATACCTCACTACTAGCTTGATCAATCAACTGATGAACAAAATAATGCAAAGAACAAGTAGATAGAATCTTCAAGTCAATAATAGTTAAGGACTTCACTGTATTTCATAACCAGAACTAAGTTACAAAAGTCTGCAAAATCTATCAAAAGGACTTTAAAAGTCACTAAGTGTAGAAACTGCAAAATCAAGAACTACTCAATAATGAGTTACAAAATGGGCTAACTAGCCAAGTTTCAAACAGTTGCATCAAAATAGGAACTGGAAGCCTCTTGGGTTAGATGGCTTCAAAAATCCAAAAATATAGCAACTATATATTTTCAAAAAGAGCTTATAATGAAAGAAAAAGTCATGCAAAAATTAATCAAATCATACAATTTTCTAAAAATACTCTAAAATGGAACAAATGACCTATACTCTCTCAACAAAGTAATGAATCATTCCTAAATTTCATCCTTATGTTGGCAAACAAATTCCAACTTCCCTAAATGTCCTCCATAATCATAAGTATGAAAAGAAGATCAATATCTCCCTTTTTTACTTGGTCATATAATTACATGCTTCTTTGCATTCATAAGATAATGATTTAAAATAAATGATTTATAAAACACCATTTATATTTAACCATTTCACATTATAATGCAAAAATAAAACATTCTACTTATAGATAGGGAAAATTTCAGCAGGTTTAATGTGTTCAAAACAACAAACTATCTAAACCCTATCAAGCACCATGAAGCACAAACTAGAATGAAAATGCAAATAAACAAAAGACATGCAAACCAATTTTCAAACTAGACTTGATTGACCTCCATGGCTCTTCTCCACCTGCATAAGAATGCAATATTTTGAAGGTTGATTGTTGGAGGAATGTTGGTTGCTCAATTTAGCAGCATAACAACATGACAAAGGTGATAGATGGAGATGGATGGAAGATTTGAAGAATGATTTTGACAGCATAAGGATGTCTGAAGAAAATTTCCCCTAAATGGATTGTGAGAGGCCATATTTATAGAGCCTTGATGTGGACGAAGATAAGATTTGATAAGATTCGATAAGGATTTGATTTTTGACAAAAGAGGAAATACAACGAGATGAGATAAGATTTTAAAAAGATAGAAGGATTCTGATTTTCTCTTTTAAAGGAAATAAATCCTAAAAAAGATGAGAAAGATAATTGATGAATTATCTAATTAAATAAATTAATTAGATACACATGAGTTCAGATTTTAGAAAGAAAGCGAGAATATCCTTTTTATATTTTATTAATTAAATAAATATTTGATTTATTTAATTAATGTTAAATTTATTATTTCATTAATTAAATAATATAAATTATTTAATTAACATTAGAAGAATGAATAGAAATGATTTAATTAATTAAATAATAGAAATGATTTAATTAATTAAATAATATAAATTAGTTAATTAACATTAGAGGAATGGATGGATTACACATAGGAAGGAAATAAATGAAATTGGTCAAATAAATAAGATTTATTTAACCAATTAGATGATGACATGGGTACCTAGGGAAAAACATGCTACAAGATGTCTAAATGATGTAATGTTGTGATAAGGTGTTGTAAGAGGACATTTTTGGGTGTCTACATTTTTTCCATCGTTAAGATGATGTTCGAGATGATGAGATTTGTGTCTAGTAACATCATTTCAAAGAAGCTAAGGTATGGATAGAGGAAAATGGATGATGATGGAATGATGATGCCCCCTCGAGAGGATAGGTGGGTTGGAAAAACATAGGTAGGCTCTCAAAATGAAAGGGATCGGTCAAGAACTAAAGATGAAGGAATGGATAGAAGAAGTGAAGGATGCATTATGCTGCAATGAAAGTGAGCAACCATGATGTTTGATTTAGCACTAGATGTTATGCACCAAGGTATAAGGACCAAGGTGACGATGTGTTATGTGCCCTAGCATAATACAACCTTGTCAAGATACAAGATATGAATATTAGCTGGAATAATTTGGACTTGATGCAAATGCAAGATAAAAATGATAACCCACACAAGTAATCAAGTAAGCATGCACAAATGATACAAAAGCAAACAAGGTATTTCCCCTGTCAAGTTGTAAACCATTGATTGATGGATTGATTGATGATGATAGTGTTGTCATTGCGGGGAGCGACGTATCCCTAGATCAACACAAGGATGATTGATAATTGACTAATTGAATTTGATTGATGATGATAGCGTTGTCATTGTGGGGAACGACATATCATTAGATCAACATAAGGATGATGATAATTGATTGATTGATTGGGCTTACAACAAGATTAGGATCAAGACCAAAGGATGTGATTGGATACTTTGACAAGATTGATCAACTTGATTGGTATGGATTAAGGATTTACTTGCATTTGGATTATTGCTTGGATTGAAATATAATGGAAATATTTGATTTTATTGAGGAATTAAATGATTTGAGTGATTTGGTTGGAACGATTGAGATTAAAAATGATAGATTTGAATGATTGAATTAGTGATTTGGATTGATTTGAAGAATTGATTGGAAGAAATGATTTGGTTTGATTTTATTGCTTGGATTTTTGTTGGCTATTTGATTTTTTTGTCTTTTTTCAGGACCTTTTTCCATTTTTTTGTATTTTTGGGGATTTTTTTATTTTTTTATTTTTTTTTTGAAATGTCTTGATTTTTTTGGATTTTTGAAATTTTTTGAGGTGTCAATGGATGAAAAATTGTGTAGCCTTTGTGATAGATACCAATGACAAGGGAAAAACCAAGTCTAGGTGCAAGGAGATAGACAGAATTGATGGATGGAAGAGTGAGTGATAGGTTAAGGGATAAAAGGCTCATGATAGATGGATGGATGGATGGAATGGATGTATGCATCATAAGAGAGCAAGGATGCGATCTCCAAAGACTAAGTCGCATAGGAATAACATGAACCATTCTAGGTACAAGACTTAGAATTTTTATGACAATGCTTATGACAATAGGATAATGATAGGCTTGTTTGGAAGGATGAGGTATGTCAAAAGATATCCAAAGGACATGTTTCAAAAATTTTCCCCTATGTCTTCATTAAGACCAAAAGGAGGAAGGGAGGATGAATGAACTCAAATATGACAGGTATGTATGATGGCTAAAGATGGTAGGTAGGATGGAAATGACAAGACATGAAAATGATAGGTTGGATAGATAAGACATTATGCCCCCAAGTGTAAGTGACATAGAAGATCAACCTACACACGACACCTATTTTCCAAGTTTTCATCATGGTTAGGGAGCCTGTTTACCAGGTTTTCACCGTTGGATGAAGGAATTTCTCTTTACCTTTTTTTTTTTTTTCGACTCTTTTTGGATAGGAGAAGGGGAATATGGATAGGAGGAACTCAAGTGTCTAGTTCCATGAAAGGTGGTAGTTCCACTAGAGATGGATGTCATTGCATGGTCCATGTCAAATTCCATTATGCTCATAGATGTTGGTAAGGGATGACATGAAAGGGAGATGGAGTAGGTAGATGATGGATTATGATGTAGATTATGGAGGGAAATAGTGGATTATGATATAGATTATGTAGGGAAGATGATAGGGTTTATATGGGACTTATGCAAAAGATGAATGGGGAGGCTTAGCCAAAAGCATGGACCATAGGAAGGTGGTGGGGTAGATATCTAGGATAATGAGTGAAGGGTGAGGAGATGGAGGTATGTGGAATTGTTGTGAAATGGAAGGGAAACATGACCAATGGTTGCACACACTATGATAAATGTTGAATATTTTGATGTGGATGGGGTGTAGGAAGCAATGAGGATGTTTTCTTAGGAGGTGGTGGATGTAGTTCTTTTGGTACCCACATAGAATTAGTATTTTTATGACTTTTCTTTTGCTTGTGGGTTTTAGGAATTTGAGATTTTTGAATGGAATGTGCATTTTGGATGGGAGGGGAAGGTTGGGATTTTTGAGATGTGGATGCCTCATTTGACTTGATTTCTTTTTTCTTAGGTACCCAAACCATTTTTTTTTTATACTTTTCTTTTGGAGGTATGGGCTTATATAGATTTTTAGATGTCCTTGGCTTTGACATTTTGCAATTGTATGTTAATGAATTAGGACCTTTCTAATTTTTGACTTTATGTGTAGAGGCATCCAAACTTTTATTTTGGAATCCCTTGGGTTTGGTGGAATGAGTGGAAGCTTTATGTTTAGACAATGTGTGCATTGATTGGTCGTGCTTAAGATGTTTAGAGGATTTATGGGTAGGTGGATAAGGGGAGTGGATAATGAGGATATTAGGTGTGGGGAGAAGTGGAGGTAGATTAAATGGAGGGATATTAGGAGTTGGATCAATGGTGGTAGAGTGGATGGTGGAAGGTGTATGGTCACATGCTTTTGACATTTGTAGGATGATCGAGGAGAGATGACAACATATGTTTTAGGGATATGATAGGCTTTATGATGGAAAGTGGACTTAGGAGGCATGGAGGAAGTACCAACATATTGAGATTGGTGTCCTTGGGGTGTATGTCCAAGGCTAGAAGAGCATGGAGGGACTTTGACATGGACGGGCTCCAAAATACCTTGTTCATGAAGGTCTAGACCTTTACCTTGGTGGTTCATGTTTTGGAGTATGCAATGGACAATGGTACTAGGTGTAGGTGGAACACTAGACATGAGTTCCTTATTGGATGTAGAAAATGAAGCAAGGGAAAATAATGGTTGTTGTTGTTCTAAGGAGGAACGTTCATGAATGAAGGTGGAAAGACCAATAGGATATGTTGGAGGACTTGCAATGGGGTTGATAGTGGGTGATGGAGGATCATTAGGATCTTGATTAGCATTATGTTCAATTAGATCCAAGGTATTTATTTGATCTTCTATGTGTGCTTGGGAGGCATTTGTCTCATCAAGGGAAGTGGATGTTGATGGATCATGGATAGGCCTAGGTAAGGGGTGGATAGGAGCAATGGATGTTTCTTGCTCATGGATAGGTGAAGTGATAGGATCTTGACCATGGAATGCATAAAGTTGGCTAAGAGGATCATTGTGGCCTTCTTGATCATAGGTAAGATCATAGAGGGGAGCTTGATCATAAATAAGACCAAGTATGTTATGAGTGGGATCATTATAAGGGCCTAGATCTTGATTAGAATGAGAGGTTAATGTTTCCTCATGCTTAGGATAATGCTCTTGAGATAACTCTTGGCTTGCTTGAATGGAAGTGGAAGGGGGTGACTCTTGAATGGGCTCAACATGTTCTAGATGGTCAACAACATGGAGACATGATGGATTGATGTAGGATTGACATGGAAAGAGGTGGGATAAGGTGATGTGGAATTGTTATGGATGGATGTGGGATAAGGTGATATGGAATTGTTTTGATAGGTGGATGGATTAGATTGATATGGAATGGAGGGAGATGCCACATAGGAATGAGCTAGAATTGATTGGTGTTGAATGAATTGAGGATGATGTGCTTGTTGGGTTTGACGAGTGGCTATGAGATGTTTCATTTGAGGTGATTGGATTGTTTGAAGTTTTTGGATCATGTCATGGATTCCTTGAATGATTTTTTTGTTTAAGGGTCGTGGTTCCTGATAAAGTGATTGGATGAGGTCTTGGAATTGTGGTACTAGGTCTTCTAATGTTGGCATGGTGTAAAATGATGTTGATTGGATTAAAGAAATGATGATGATTAGGATATGATGTGGAATGACAAGATTGGATGACTTGATTGATTAGGATGAAATGGATAGGATGTGGCTAAGAAGGGTGATTAGAATGAAAGTGATTGGATATGAATGTGTTGGAAGAAGGTGTAGAGTGACTTTTCTTTATGTGTTTGGTGTTTAGCTTGATTTGGCAATGTTTAAATGAATGATCACACATGTACACACATAAATCACTCATGCAAGACACATAAGAAAGTTTGAATTTTGAAATTTGAAGAGTGTAATGATGATTAAGCACACACTTGAAGAAGACGCATAAACAAGTCCTAGAACTAGTCAAGTGGGTATGGCCAATTAGGTATTGAGCTAAGATGCACAAGGTTGACTAGGGATAATTTGAAAGAAAAATCCTACCACATAGCCAGGAGAAAGGGGTAACCCACCCTTCACCTTCACTTCCCAAAGGTATAAATTTCTATGGGGATTAGCCAAGAGTGATAAGATTTTAACTCCCAAACAAGTGTGTCTTTCGAGTCACACTTTGATTGAGGTCGTCCCTAGGGGTGATGAAATCCTCTAGTTGGCCTCCTAAGAAGGGTATGACAAAAGTGAACCAAGTGAGGTGTGAAAGCACACATACACTTGATTCACACTTGCAGTTGTTAATTTCCATTAGAAATGAAATGTGTGGAAGAAAAAAATGGAATCACTCATTCTTTTTAGATCCCAAATCAAGATGTGATGGAAGACAATTGTTAATTTTAGACCCAATTTTTGAAGTGTGATTGAAGACAAGATTCATTTAAGAGCCCAAATCCAAACATGTTTGCAAACAATGATTAAGAGAGGAAATACATAATGTGTGCACCTGATTATTCACTTTTCAAATTGCTATTTTGAATGATCCAAATGCTTTTCCAGCTCCGTATCATTCACCTACAAGTCACCAAAGCGAGAAAGAAACCAGTAAACTTGCATAGAAGAAAGTTATGTGAAAAAAGATGAATTCTGATAAAAATCCGATTATGACACATTCACCTGATAAAAGTTGTACCATTATGGAGTTTGTCTTGTTAGCTCTCTGATGAGTCCTCGTTTGCGCGATTTGAAGCTCATAAGACAAATTTATGATAAAACAAAATCTAAATCTAAACAAAACTTAAATCTAAAATTAGAAAGAGAAAGAATCTAAATTAAATCAAATCTAAAAAAATTAGAAAAATCTAAATCTTAAGTTTTTAAAAAACAAAAAAAAAGTAAATCTATACTAAAATAAACTAAAACTGATATAAATTAAAAACTAATCTAAATTAGTTTAATCTAAAATTAATCTAAATTAGTACTAATCTGAAATTAATCTACTTTATCAAAAACTAAAATTTATCTAATGAACAAAACTCATTATTAAACTAAAACTAAAGCTTAAATCTAAGAGGATTTAAAAACCTATGTGAGATCTTAAAGAAAAGAACTTAAAATTAAGATTAAGATTCTGAAATCTTATTTATGTTGGAAAATCTAACAGCTTTTCCTAAGGAAACATTTACGTTCGAAAATGGCATACGAATAAGGCTTTCAAGTTAGATTTATTTTCTTGTCTTTTTTTTGTTTGATGTTGCACTCATCACAGTTGGAGATTTGGAAATTTTCATGTGAAGATATTGAAGATGTTGGGTATTGTGACTACGGTTACAACAGGAGAAATGGAGAAATAGTAGCCAACGGGCAGTGAGGAGCAAGTAGTAGACAACGATGAAGGTGGGACTCAGTAACATGCAAAGAGTAATCGATGGGAGTGATAGTATGACTTAAATCTAAGGGTTGCAAAGAGATTTATGAGAAGTGGGAAGACAAGCAGGTAAAGATTTGGCTTGAAAGGTCATCCAAAACCTGTAGACAATTTGACATAGTGGGAGGTAAAGCAAAGGTCGGTGGTAGAAAGGACAGGGGCTAGCGTATAAGGTGGAGTTTCGTAGATATGATAAAAGAGGATAAGAAACAAGCACGTGCCACCCAATGCGAATCAACAAAATCAAAATCATTAGTGCGAATTTATTTGCTATAGCAGGCACATCAGAAATGGCCTCTAAAAGGTATTTTTCCAAATGATAACACAACTGAGAAGTTTATGAATGCAAAGCAAGCACATCATAAATTGCGGATATGCTACAAAGATTCCATGTTTGCAAATCACAAGACATATTTTTATCTCTGCGGAACCTGACAAACATTCAATTCTTATATATTTAAGAATGTCAAACTTGTGAGAAATCCATGAGAAAGAAAACAACGAATCTGCTTAAATGAAAGTATCAAAGATATGAATTAAAACCAAAATATGTCAGGCTCACGTCAGGTTCACCAAATGTAGATAGGGAAAATTTCAGCAGGTTTAATGTGTTGAAAACAACAAACTATCTAAACCCTATCAAGCACCATGAAGCACAAACTAGAATGAAAATGCAAATAAACAAAAGACATGCAAACCAATTTTCAAACTAGACTTGATTGACTTCCATGGCTCTTCTCCACCTACATAAGAATGTAATATTTTGAAGGTTGATTGTTGGAGGAATGTTGGTTGCTCAATTCAGCAACATAACAACATGACAAAGGTGATAGATGGAGATGGATGGAAGATTTGAAGAATGATTTTGACAGCATAAGGATTTCTAAAGAAAATTGCCCCTAAATGGATTGTGAGAGGTTGTATTTATAGAGCCTTGATGTGGATGAAGATAATATTTGATAAGATTCAATAAGGATTTGATTTTTTACAAAAGAGGAAATACAACGAGATGAGATAAGATTTTAAAAAGATAGAAGGATTCTGATTTTCTCTTTTAAAGGAAATAAATCCTTAAAAAGATGAGAAGGATAATTGATGAATTATCTAATTAAATAAATTAATTAGATACACATGAGTTCATATTTTGGAAAGAAAGCGAGAATATCCTTTTTAGATTTTATTAATTAAATAAATATTTGATTTATTTAATTAATGTTAAATTTATGATTTCATTAATTAAATAATATTATTTAATCAACATTAGAAGAATGAATAGAAATGATTTAATTAATTAATTAATATAAATTATTTAATTAACATTAGAGGAATGGATGGATTACGCATAGGAAGGGAATAAATGAAATTAGTCAAATAAATAAGATTTATTTAACTAATTAGATGATGACATAGGAACCTAGGGAAAAACATGCTACAAGATGTCTAAATGATGTAATGTTGTGACAAGGTCTTGTAAGAGGACATTTTTGGGTGTCTACACTACTCAATGTATTGATATAGATCCCTAAGTAATAGGGATTACCAAGTCATAAATAACTTAGAGATGTCTAAGTCATGAGATATATAGTAGAGCTAAAAATATAAGGTGGAGGCACAAAGAGAAACAAGACATAAAGTATTGACCACAGATTATCAATCTCAATGTAAATTTTTAAAAGAAAGGGAAAAAATACCTAACTTTTCAGCCATATACATTAGGGTAAGAAACCCTAAATGAAAGCAAACTAGCAAAAGCATATGTCATTTTTTGCTTGAGAGGAAACTTCTGGATGAAGCTAACATTACGCCACCACCATGAAACCCTATCACCTTCCTTGTTACAAAATTTTGTTTTGCATGCCATTGTGGAGGTTGTTGAAGTCTGAAAATATCAAAAAATTATTTTTTCCTTCGAACCTAGAAGATTCCTATACATTTTTGAAGGTTTTTTTCTTTTTAAAAAAATTTTGTCTTCTGAGGCCACGGGTTTTGACATCTTCATCAATGACAAAGAGGAGTAAGTCATTTTATCATTTTGTTGCATGATAGGCTGCAACTCTTTATGTTTCATTATCTACATTTTCTCTCTATGGTCATCTCTAGGTTTTGCAAAAAAAATTGAGATTCATATATTTTCCATAGTATCTATGCATGTTTTTATGGGTTTCTATTTGGCCACCATGAATTAATATGTAGAAAATAATAGATATTCCTACGCCTCCATTCATTATATTTGATGCAAAATACTTAATGTTTTGTCTCCTTTGGGTCTCTTCATTGTTTACAGAACCTCAAGAATAGAATGCTCGGCCTTTGAGCTTTCTGGATGTCATTTTTTTTAAGATCACTTGCACCTTACTGAAGGTTTCAAGCATCTCTTTTTGGGAAAACTTTAGTATTCCTTTATGTTAATGGCTGCACTCATGTATTATCTATAGAAGTAGAAGATTTCACCCCTTTTCTTCTCAAATTTCATACAACAATTTGGGCTTCTCTTGTTGGTATTCCTCCATTTACAACAACATTTAAATGACTTGAAAAAAAATGTAGGCTATGACTCTATCTCGGCCCATGTAAAAGCATTTTGGGTTTTGAGAATTTTATATTCTCCATTTTTTGGGATTTTTGATACTAAATCTCACTGTTCAGGACAAAATTTTCCCCAAATTCTAAACTTAAAAAAAAACTCCATTATTCTTTCTTTTTGGGTTTTACTCTTTCATTTTAGTAGAAAAATGTAAGTTCATTTTGAGCTCTATTTCTTGAAAATAAAAGTAATCACACACATATATTTGAGCTCGGCCTCCTTCAAAGGACACATATGTTCAATGATTTCTTTGCAAATACTAAGGTTTTGACCTACATCCATTTTCTATTGTAAAGTTTCTTGTAGCTTCATTATTGTATTTGCTATAGACTTTCTTTTTTAAGGAAAAGAAACAACATTGTTTTGAGTTCCTATATGTATAATGACTTTCTTGCTAACCCTTTGTATTCCTTATCTTACAAACAATATGTGAATGAAACTGCCATTTTGTATTGTCTCCTTTTAAATCAAAACCATGACTACATTTTGTTTTACTCCTAATATACAATGCTTTGTGGCTCCTTAAAGGCTTGTTGTTTTCTTCATTCTGAATTTGCACAATAAGTAGTGTTGTTGTTTCTGAAAGTTAAACATATGACATTTTATAAAATGACATTCTCTGAAGATTTCATCACATCACATAATCATTGCATATTAACATGGTAACTTCTTAGCATTCTATAAAGCAATTTCTATCATATTTCACATGCCTTATTTATGTTGTCATAAAATCAAGTTTTCTCCTTCTTGATATATTTAAAGATTCTTTAAAATGCCATGGTTTGCTTGCTTAATGAACACCATTATGAACTCTTGATAGAATTAACTTAGATTGCTACTATGAGTTCATGACCTGAACATCTCAAAATTCATTTCGTGTTGTTGTTTTATAACAATACCTTAGAATGATTATGTTGTTTTATGTTCTCTTCACTACTTAATGAGGAAGTATCTATCATTGTCATATTATCACTGTAGTCTATATTTCAAAAAATGTTGTTAAAAATTTCTGACATGATAATCTGTGTTGAAAACATTTAAGTGTATCTGAAAGGTTGTGCATAAATTATGAGTTGGGATCAACCCTTGTAGGAGCCAAATTTCCACCACTCATTTGATCTAAACAAAAAAAAGATGTGATTACACATGTAGTTGCACATGAAGCAAACAAGTTTAAAAAATATGTGAATTTTGATGCGCTATTTCAATGGTTTCAATGTTTTCTCTAGGATATTTAGGATATAAATGTTTATGTAATGTAGATTAGGACCAATTTATACATGTCTAGGTAAATGAACATGTATGGTGTGTAACCTTTCATTTTTTTGAGCATTTCTCTAACACATTGCTTTGACTTAATGTAGAAAACAAGAGTATCAAGGAGCTAGGAAGATCAAGACAACTCAGACGACAGTTGGACAAGAAGATACAACAGAACTAGTCATTCTCAGGAAATCGCTAGTTACCTTCCCTACATGCATATTATTTTCTTCATTTACTTATTCATGTATATGTTCATCTTGATTTGTATTGACTAAGCAGAAGTCAAAACTCATGGCTTGTGTGAGTCAAATGAATATTTTTGTATTTAATAAAGATTACTTTTTTTAGAAAATATTTGTAAAATCTTTCTTATGTTTCATGCATATGTATAAATGCAATCTGTAATATTTTAAGTTATTTCATTTGTACACATGAATGCATAGTAAGGAAGTGTGAACCATGATTCCCAACCTTCAAAAAACACAAGAAACAATCAATATATTAGATCAAATACATGGTTAGAAACATGATTCCTCAAAAAAATCATTTGAATGCAAAAGAAGAGGAATGAAATGAAGAACACCACAAACTTGAAATAAAAATATCAAATCATATTCTAAAACCATGCAAACTCTTAATCTCTTGAGGGAGTTGGTGCCAATTTGATGTGAAAATTGGCCCTTTCCCAACTCCAATGATGTAGTGAAGATGCTTGATGAAGGATGTATGCTTGTGATGATGACTTCAATGGAGCTCCATGTTGAAAATCTGCAAAAAACCTAACTATGCTTTGAATAAATGGATGAAAGTTGCTATGGTTTTTAGTATAATAACTTTGCTCAAATTGTGGATGATCGAAATGAAGGATGAGCTCTCTATTTATAGAAAGAAAGAGTTGAAGATTGAAAGATAGGATGAATGTGGGATAAAAGATAAGCCAATGACATGATGCCACTTGTCAACATGAGAATGGATGAAGGATGAGCACATTTTGATCAATGTGCAAGTTTGAAATTTGAATTTGAAGAAGTGTCATGTTTAGGGGGGATGAAAGAGGAGAGTTAAATGCCACTTGGCTCAAGGCAAGGACATGTAAGATATTTTAAATGCTTTGTTGGATGTACATGTCTATTTGGGGGGAGATTTCAAATTTGAAGAATATCCCCACTTGGATGCCCTTTTTGAATGAAAATAGATGATTTATAAATCAATTAAATTGATTTTCATGTGCAAGTTGCAAAATCTAAAGGATTTGATGGATTAAGACTAAGATTAATCAAGATTTGATTATTTTAAAGGAGATTAGCTGATTTGACCATTTTGACTTAGATTTTAGGATTTAAATAACTCAAAATGAGAAAAGAATGATTTAGACTTAGTTAAATATTTTTGATTTATTTAACCAAAGGGGGTGATGTTAGATTAAATTAGATAAATGTTTGATTTATTTAATTTGATTAGATGAACTTTAGAGATTTAATCAAATAATATGGATTATTTAATTAAATAAAGATAGGAAGATGAAATGACCTAGCTAATTACATAGAGACAGTGATTTAATTAAATCGAGGAATTTATTTAATTAAAAGAAGAATTATGATGACTTTAATCAAATAAGGCTATTCAATTAAATGGTTAGACAGAGGGATAATTTAGGATGAAATGATGTTAGTAGATCAGGATCGAGTGTGCGATATTAATCTGTATATTTTCTATGTGTACATTTTTCCCCTGTTTGAAGCAACGTACTTGTTGTGCTGGTTCAAAGAATAATCTTGCTGAGATCAAAGTCAAAAATTCTTTGATTTTTTAGATGCCCCACTATTGCCCCAGCGAGAAGAATTACACTGGTATACTGCACCCTCAAGAGATCGAGTGGAAATGCTAATTTTTGATCGAGATCACAATAAAAAGTGAGTGGAGTGGTTCTACTAATTAGAGGATGAAAGATAATTCTTTAGAAAGATTAGATATTTGACGTAGACAATTTTGATGATGTATAAATAGTCATCGGCCATGGGTAGCCTCATGTATATTTTGAGATATCACACAAATTTGGATAGAAATGTTAGTAAAGATAGAAGATAAGATGTATGGAAGAGAGGATCCAACATGTCCATGATCTAAGAAGACCTTATTGGAGATGATGGATGATGATGATGTTCGCTTGCTGAGAGTTGGAATTTTCAAAGGTCCAATTACCTTATTTTTTGATAACACACATAGATATGATGCATCAAGTTATAGATGACCAGGATGGTGTTGTATCTAGTGAAATGGACTTTGAATCGACAAAAAGATAGGAATATTCTTGTTCACACCTAACATACAGAAACCTTGCTAGGATGCACTTCAAAAGTTTCAAACATCTTAGACCAAAACACGGAAAGGTATAACCCATCAATGCAATAGTTAACAAGCTTCCCAAAACACCTTCCACACACACCTAACAAAGCAAGTATTCACCAAGGTTATATTACAAGAATGTCCCACAAGCACAATAGACAAAAGATAATGATCATTGCCCCATTCCTTTCCCTCTAAATATTTTTAGATAGATATCCTTGAGAGGTCACTGGAATGAGAGCAACAAGATAAACTAAAAGAAAAGATCAAGTAAACAAACAAGTCAATGTTCTTCATACCTATAGCCAAAGGTATGTGTTTTGATGGGATAAGAATCCAAGGTGATATCCAAAATGGTGCCCATTATCAGAACGATATATCCTAGGACATGCATTGTATAGGATGATGATGGGTTGATAAGTTGTTTGATAGGATTTTGATATAAGGTTGACTGACATGTTTGAAAATGATCAGGATTTTGATTTTGCATTTAAAATTTTGAAATTTTCTTTTGATTTTACATTTGAAGCTTGCTTTTGTCGATTGTTGTGGTTGTTTTTGTTTGTTTTTCCAAAGGATGAGTGTGATGATTGATTTATTATGGATGATTGATTATTGCGGGTGAAAGCAAGATGGGATGGATGGATTTTCAAATATTTGGATGTTTTTGATGTTTTGAAATGTTTTGAGGCTATTTTTTGGGGGTTTTCTAATTTTATGACTATTTTTGGATTTTGTGAGATTTTATGAATGTTTTTGGATTTTTTGTCTCGGGGGTTGATCAAAGACTAGCCTTGCCTATGTTAAAGCTCAAAGACAATGTAGTTCAGATTCCATGTTTTTGACTTTTTCTAGCTTTTATGAATGTTTTTGGATTTTCTTGGTTTTTTGAATGTTTTTGGATTTTTCGCATGATTTTGACGATTTGGATATGGATGTCTGTGACGATATCAGTGATCTATTTTGGGATTTTGTTGAAAACCAAGCTATGGTTGATTGATCAGATCAATGGATTGATGATGATAACATTGTTGAGGATACACAACAATGCAAGGACAGTGTTAAGCAACACGGGGATTTATGATGGATATCCCAAGATGATGAGGGATTGATGATGATAACATTGTCGAGGATACACAAGAATGCAAGGACAGTGTTAAGAAACACAAGGATTAGGATGGATATCCCAAGATGATGTGGGATTGATGATGATAACATTGTCAAGGATACACAACAATGCAAGAATAGTGTTAAGAAACACAAGGATTAGGATGGATATCCTGAGATGATGATGGATTGATTGGATTTGATTTTATCAAGATTGATGAAGCTTGGTTTGGAAAAAAATATTTTTTGGATGATTTGATGTGACATTGAAGCACACATTAGATGCGACTGATAGTGATTTTTTGGATTGATGTTTGATGAAAGATGAAGATTGATAAGGAATGTCTTCTCGTCAAAATATGTCATTGGCTAGTGATTTGGTTTTCTTCTCACAATTGGTGGACCAATTTGATTTCACATTTTCCAATGTTCAGATCACCACATAAGTTAGAGGATATATATCAATATTTATTCCCGAAGCAAGATATAAATATCTACCCCCAGTGTCTAGCAATGTATGGAATACCATGGGTGGATGCTTGGATAGGTGTATGGATGGAGAGATATGGATTATCTTGTGATAAGATAAGGTGTTCAAATAAAGAATGCCCATTTGGATAATGCTTTATGGCTCAGATAATGCTAGGTAGGATAGGATCAATGAAAATGACCCATGTCAAGATGTTTACCATAAGCAAGTGTAAAGTGTGCACCAAAATTTTACCAAGATCAAGATAATTTGGACTATGGATGCAATTGGATTGGATAAATGGTTCATGGATGAAATGGATTTATTATGGATGAGATGGATGGAATGTTGGATTTATTATGGATGGGATAAGATGCTTTCACTTGAACTAGCACACATAGATTCTACACATCATGCCTGCTTGCCAGGTTTTCATCATGGTACCTGCCCAAAGTACCACTGAAGTAGTTTTCACTAGAGGACGATTTTGATTTTATTGCTTTAAATCCTTTTTCTGATTTTTTTTTTTTTGGATTTTTGATATTTTTTGATTTTTTGATTTTTTCTAAAATATTTTAAGCTCATGCTGAACCACCTGGTGGTGTTGATGTAGATGCCCCTGTCATAATGTTTCATCGATATCCTACCTAAAGAATTTTGTTTGCTAAGATATGTGTACTTGAATACAAATTTTGAGATTCCTGATCTGCTTCATTGATACCAAAGTTGACTTTGTCTTTGTGTGCACATTGCGATAGAGTGCCTTTTGAATCCTTATGATAAAGGGTCATTGCCAATACATGGTCAATGTGAGAATTAGATATGATGTGTGGAGGCGTGGATGGAGTGTGTTTAGGGATAGGAGATGGATTGGTTGATAGTTTGGAACCTTTGACTCTCCAAACTTAGGAAGATGAGCAATGATGGGTGGATACGAAAGTGTGAATGTAATTAGGACCAACTGCTTGATATACTTTGTACGTCGCTTTAGAATCCTTATTTTTCTTTTGTGGACATCTTTGATGGATACTTTCCCCTTTCTTATTTTGCCTCATAGTTTCTTTGACTAATGGAGTTTGATAGGGATAATCTTTCTTTGTATTCTTTGGTATCCACTTGTATTTGATTTTTTTATTATGCTTCCTTGCTTCTTCTTCTTTGATAACATTCCTTGTCCTTTCATTCAAATCCTTCTTTTAATGTTGGTCCCAATTCGTGGATGGGGTGATGGGTGAATGAAGATTCATGATGTGGCTGGTTGTAGTATTGACATCAATTTCATCATAAGGATTCTTCGTGCTCCCTATGTTGATGTTTGCTTGAGACATAGTTGCCCCCAATATTGTGGTAGTGGCACCTTCGTTCCTTGATTATGCTTGTTTTGAGATGTCTTGTTCGGTACACATTCTTTGATAGATAACCACTGCAGATGATGTTATTTTGATTTGTTGCTCTACTGACTCTGGAATATCTTGTTC
The DNA here is from genome assembly GCA_007258455.2 of Sequoia sempervirens. Lineage (NCBI taxonomy): Eukaryota > Viridiplantae > Streptophyta > Pinopsida > Cupressales > Cupressaceae > Sequoia > Sequoia sempervirens. The sequence continues at coordinate 411,193,849 of VDFB02000003.1, forward strand.
TATCTAACCTGTTTCTTTGAGTGGATAATGTTGGATATATTCATACATGATGTCCTCAGTCTAAATTTGAGATATATCTGATCGTAATGTTGAAAAATTAGTTTAACTATAGGAATCACTAACCTGCTCTTTTTGTGTAATAATGTCACGAGTAAAGGAATCATGTTCTAAATGAAGATCATCTACATGTCCATCCAAATAAAGCATCTCATGGGTAGATGGAGGAGTATGTGCTATGTGGATATGATCATCTTGTATAGATAGGATAGTATCCATTAGACCATTGTAGTAGCTTGGAGATACAAACTCTTGATCTTGAATGATTTCAGAATTGCTTTCGACATGCTTTGGATCAAATTCTTGACATGGGTCAATTTCAAAGGATGGATTACTTATAAAGGTTTCTAGGATATCTTCATTAGGAACAGAAAGTGGTTCACTATCCTCTTGATCTTTGAGTTGGCTTGGATCAAGTGTCAAGTTGAGGATTCCTTTAGTATCTATAATCATGAGGTCAAAGGGGGTCAACATGTCTTGGAAAGGACCATTGCTAAACCTTGGTGAAAGATTTTGATCATGCTTTGGAATAAATTCTTGAGATATGTCCTCTAACTCATAAGAAAATGTAGAGACATTTTCAATATGATCATTGGTCAATGGATCATAGATTATGTCCATGGGATCAAATAATTCTAACACTCCTTGAAATAGATCACTAAAAAGTGGCTCTTGATGTATGGTGAGTTGATCATCAGAGGGGGTGGAAACATCTTCAAGGTGCTCATTGATGGAGAGATCTTGATCATTGTTTTCAACAATTTAGGTGGAGGGATTTTCAATGTCTTCAACCATAGGGTCAAATGATGTTGACATTTCTTGAATTGGATCATTGTTGGGTATTGTTGGTGGATTTTGATCATGATTGAAAAGTTACTCTTGATGTATGTTAATTTGATCATTGGATGAGGTGGAAACATCTTCAAGGTGTTCATTGATGGATAGATCTTGATCATTGTCCCGAATAGTGATTATCTTTTGATCAATAAGGTCTTGGATGATATTTTTGATCAGATACAACTTGATGTTGTGTGTCCCTTTGTTTTGTGGAAATCACAATGGTGCTCCTCGTTATACCCTGTTAGTCTAACTAAGGGTTCTTGATAGTTCCCATATACGAGGAGCTTGATGAGATTTTCTTGTACCAATTGTTGAGGATTGATTTGATTGGTCTCCCAAGTGGTGTGTATTTTTGTTTGTTACTTTGTGAGATTTGTACTTGACCTTGTGGCGATTCATTTTGGAGATGTGGTGATTGATCTTTGAAATGTGGTGATTGATCTTCGAGATGGGGTAATTGGGTTTTTTGTTGATGTTGAACTTGATATCTAACCTCTTGACATTGGATATTTTGTTCTTGATGTGGTTGTGGACACAACTCAATGCTTTGATGGCATGGTTCAACCAAAGGAAGAGTGTACTGATTTTGGAGTGAAGATATCTCTTGGCTCAATAATTCAATTAGTTTGGCATGTGAAGCAAGTTGTTCTAGTGAAATTTGATCTTGATTTTGAATTTGACTCCCTTGATTTGGCTTTTGTTCAAGTATATTTTGGATGTACACTTGTGGTGTTTGCATGGGATCATGGACAAATTGATTTTGGACAATTTTTTGACTTGGGATGATGTTAAGATTTGGCATTATGGGTTGAAATTGAACATTGTTGATGTTGGGAATCACATTGCCTTGATTTAGGTAACTTTGATTTTGCATGGTGTTACCTTGACTTGGAGTCGTTAACATATTGTTTGGACTTTGATGAATATTCGTATGATTTGCAAAAATATCCATCCCAAAGTTTACCAAGTTTGGATTCAAAATGTTCATGTTTTGTAAAGTTGTACTTGGTACATTCACATTTGGCATCTAGGGATTTGATGAGATGATGTTGTTCATTTGAAGGCTCATGTATTGAGTGTTTGGTTGATAGATTTGTACGTTTGGACTTGGATTTAAATCTAGCATCGGGAAAGGTGTTCCAAAATTTTGACTAGGCATACTCACATTTGTTGTACCATTAAGGATTGTAGGAGATAATTATCCCATGTACGGATTGTATAAATGTGAGTTTTGAAAATCAATTGGCATTGTGAGGCTTTGATAATTTGGTTGGTTTAGATCACTTATGATATATGGATCAATTTTATATTCTGTGTTCTTGTGTTTTGACTCTGTTGCGAAAGTGACCTCTAAGGTGTTTAGGACCAATGATGAGATGAAGGATGAAAGGGGTGAATGATATGAGTGTTGTTTTTCTTAGGAACTTTGGATCAATGCTAGACTTTAGGATTTGATTTTGATTGGTTTTGATTGGATAATGAACTTGTAAAACCTAAGATTTTTAGATGTTATCTTAGGATGAACTCATTCAAAGGTGTGCTGATTTAACTAGAGGTATGAGAAAGGATGCATTCCCATACTCCTAACTAAATGAGGTGATTTTCATTTTGATGACTTACCCAAGTCTAAAATGATGTTTCCAAGGCTTTTAAATTTGTTTATGAGATGGAGATGATAAATTTTGGGAATGGATGAAGTGTTTGATTTGATCCTAAATGTACCTAAGAAGGACTTGTTTACTAGACCAAGATAGTGAAGAACATGGTTTTCTCTAAGAGTAATTCAAACCAAAAGACCAATGTTTGCATGAAAACCATATGACCAAAAGATGCACAAGCACATGTGTGGGGTCCAATTGATTTAATCTTTGCTTAATGAATTCTTTTTACCACAAACACTTCTTGATTAGTTTTCAAGTTGAATGTCCAATGTCTTAATTTCTTTCATCCCACAAAGTGCATTATGTGGAAATTAAGGAAATCAAGGCAAAGGTTTCCTAATGTTGACCTTAGTAGGAGAAAATTGAGATGAAATACAAATGCTTAGAAGCCTCTAAGGATAAAATCCCAAGGGCAAGAAATAGCATGTGAATTCGTTCAAGGATATTTGCTTCTCCTAAAGGGTTTGAGATTTGATGCTCATGTTGAATGTTGGTTTTCCAATGTTTTCGATCAAGCAATGTGTTTTGATTTCAAGAACAATCACAACCCTATGGATATGAAAGACTATATTTTTTGAGTCCCCACTTGGACAAGTCTAGCTACCCTTATCTTTAGCGAATGGTTAGATGCTTGAACCCACTAGCTCCCCTCCACGACACTCACTTATATGGGGTAGCCAAGCATCAACACCCATGAAACTACCATCCCATGTTTTCCATTTCTACTAAAGACCGTAAAAGTGTGGGGAGGCTTCAGAACGACTGTTCTTGCACCAACAAATAGATCAAGGATTTTGGTAATTCTAAAACAAAGGTTTTAATTTGTACTTTTCGTTCATAGGAGTTGACCCAGTGTGGCGAGAGACCATTGCTACCCTTCTCGTCGGAGTCAACCACGTGATATTGATGTTTATTCCAATACCCACATTTATATCCTGGCTAGAAATACTCTTGGATTTAGAGTGTTACCATTTCAGTCATTCCCTTCGGTGAGTACTTTTTCCCCAAGGTAGGCCCTCTAAGATAGACAAAAGTGAATAAACATATTCATAGTTCGATCAAAATTTGTTTAGAAACAAAGGGAGAACACATGCAATAGGTTTACTCACACTCGCACAATGTTTTGTTCAATTTTAAACCCAAATTGAAGAGTATGGGCAATTGCTTATGCAACCTAATGTCACCAAAAGCCTTTTGATTCTCAAGATCGTTGTGAGGCATGAGAGAAGTGCATACGTCTTTTGATGATATTACTTTGTGTAAGTAATAACAAAACAATGAGAACACTTGTTCATTTTAAGTCCACAAAGCAAAAGTGAATTCTTTTTAGTGCACTAAAAGAAGTGTGAGATTTGATTGTTCAATTGTTAACCTTAAACAAAATATAGTAAATTTTCCTAAGGTTCTTTTTAATCCCTTTGTCTTTTTCTTTTTAGAGCCCAAATTGAAATCTATTGAGTCTTAAAAGCTTTGAAGAAATAAAATCCTTAAACTTGGAATTATAAGTGCTTCCAAGAGTGTCTAAAGACACTTGATACAATAGAGAAATGAATTCATAAGAAGATTTTATTTTGTTTCCTACTCCCCTTTTTTTATTTCCTAACCCACAAAAGTGTTCAAAATGTTAGATGAGATCAAGAAACAAAAGGATATAGGGGTTAGATGAATCATTAAGCATAAAAACCCTAAAAATTAGACCAAGTTATAATGTGATTTGACTTTAGGTAAAAATTTAAAAAATTTAACTCTATCAAAGTTGAGATACACCTATACCATTGGATATCATATGAAATTATACCCCATTTAAAAAAAAAAAGCTTCAAAAAAGACCAAAAAATGACCAAGATATGACCATTTTAAGTTTGCATGAAAAAGCAAGAAAGTCAAGCGGTTATGTCTATGATGGTGGCTATGTTTGGGTTTGTAGCAGCACTATATGGTGATGTTGGAGTTCCAGTGGTGCAATTTGATTCCAGCAGTGTAGTTTGTAGTTTAGAGCAGTTTTGTATAGTGCTGCTGGATTGTGAGCAGTTTTGTTTGCTGTAAACACCAAAAACATAAAAAACCACATAATTTTGTCAAAAAATGTGATTTGATCTTCTGGTAGGCCCTCCTTCTAGTGCCAAAATGTGAACCATGATTCCCAACCTTCAAAAAACACAAGAAACAATCAATATATTAGATCAAATACATGGTTAGAAACATGATTCCTCAAAAAATTCATTTGTATGCAAAAGAAGAGGAATGAAATGAAGAACACCACAAACTTGAAATAAAAATATCAAATCCTATTCTAAAACCATGCAAACTCTTAATCTCTTGAGGGAGTTGGTGCCAATTTGATGTGAAAATTGGCCCTTTCCCAACTCCAATAATGTAGTGAAGATGCTTGATGAACGATGGATGCTTGTGATGATGACTTCAATGAAGCTCCATGTTGAAAATCTGGAAAAAAACCTAACTATGCTTTGAAGAAATGGATGAAAGTTGTTATGGTTTTGAGTATAATAACTTTGCTCAAATTGTGGATGATTGAAATGAAGGAGGAGCTCTCTATTTATAGAAAGAAAGAGTTGAAGATTGAAAGATAGGATGAATGTGGGATAAAAAATAAGCCAATGACATGATGCCACTTGTCAACATTAGAATGGATGAAGGATGAGCACATTTTGATCAATGTGCAACTTTGAAAATTGAATTTGAAGAAGTGACATGCTTAGGGGGGATGAAAGAGGAGAGTTAAATGCCACTTGGCTCAAGGCAAGGACATGTAAGATATTTTAAATGCTTTGTTGGATGTACATGTCTATTTGGGGGGAGATTTCAAATTTGAAGAATATTCCCACTTGGATGCCTTTTTTGAATGAAAAAAGATGATTTATAAATCAATTAAATTGATTTTCATGTGCAAGTTGCAAAATCTAAAGGATTTGATGGATTAAGACTAAGATTAATCAGGATTTGATTAATTTAAAGGAGATTAGCTGATTTGACCATTTTGACTTAGATTTTAGGATGTAAATAACTCAAAATGAGAAAAGAATGGTTTAGACTTAGTTAAATAAATATTTTTTATTTATTTAACAAAAAGGGGTGATGTTAGATTAAATTAGATAAATGTTTGATTTATTTAATTTAATTAGATGAACTTTAGAGATTTAATCATATAATATGGATTATTTAATTAAATATAGGAAGATGAAATGACCTAGCTAATTACACAGAGACAGTGATTTAATTAAATCGAGGGATTTATTTAATTAAAAGGAGAATTATGATGACTTTAATCAAATAAGGCTATTTGATTAAATGGTTAGACAAAGGGATAATTTAGGATGAAACAATGTTAGTAGATCAGGATCGAGTGTGCGATATCAATCTGTGTATTTTCTATGTCTACAGGAAGATGAAAATGTACCATTTTATTTCTTCTTTCTATCAATGGGCTCTACCTGATTGAGCCATGGGTGAAAATCTGATAACATTTTGGTGACATCAACTATATGTTTGCCAGCTAAACATGCAAACCATTAGCCTAGATTTTTCCATTGGGTATGGAGTCATTTAGGAAAATTAGAGGAAGACTTAAAACAACTTGCTCATAGTTGTAACTCACTTGATACTTTTCAAAATATTAGGACACTTATTGAAAACAAGGAAAAATGATGAAATGAAACTACCTACTGTGCTAAAGCAACACTTAGGGAAATGAAATTTGCAGCTAAACTATAGTGCAGCAACACTTTATTAAAAGTATAAACCTAACCTTATATGCACAATGGTAAATCATATCTCAAAACAGTGTTTGAGGTGAATCCCATTAAATGGGATTCGCAATGTTTCTCCATCCATGTTTGATAGCTGGAATGAATTATACTCCTTGCATTCAGTGATGATAAATGGTCTAGTCTAAAAGTTTTCAAACTTTGAATGCTTACTTGGCCTACTCTTCAGTACATCCCACTTGAGAACAATATCACCTTTTTTGAAAACTTTGGTTGTAGCTTTCCTATCAAAGGTTCTCTTTATTTGGATTTGATGATACTCCAAAGTTTTCATTTCTTTATTTCTTGTCTCTTCAAGCTCCATGAGCTTAGTATATCTTACAGACATTAGGTCCTGTACTTCAAACATCTCTAATTGATGTACAATGTCAAGAGCTAGCAGCTCTACAAATAGAGGTAATCTAGCCTCTTTTCCATAAACTAGAACATATGGTAAATTACCAATTGATCTCTTAGGGGTTATTATATCTGCCCATAGAGCATATTTCAGTTTGTTATGCCAAACTCTGATTCTCTTCCATGGTTCTTTTGATGATCCTGATCAGATTTTTATTTGTACTTTCACCCAAACCATTACCTTGTGGGTAATAATTTGAAGAGGTATTCAAATGGATTCCATATTTGATAGCCCAATCTATAACTCTTAACCCCACAAATGCAAGAGCATTATATGAAATAATGGAGTTAGGAACTCCAAATCTGGTTATTATGTTCTCATAAAAGTTTAAAATTGAAGACTCATTATCTTCTTTCAAAGCTACTACTTTTGTCCACCATGTAAAATAGTCAGTGGCTGTGAGTACCCACTTGTGACCAACACTGGAAGGTAGATTTATTGGCCCAATAAAATTGATGCCCCATCTCATGAAGGTTTGCTCAACCTGAATTGGCTATAGAGGCATAGCTGGAAACTTTTATTTTCCTACAAAAAGAGCATATTTTACACATTTCTTTGACCATGCATATGCATCCTTAAACAAGTTGGTCTAGTAATATCTGACTCTCATAATTTTCCAGGCTGTTCTTCTTGGAGCAAAGTGACCTCCTGAAATTCCATCATGGAATTCATGAAGCACTTTTTCAGTTTGATCAGTGTCAATACACCTTAATAAGACACCATTTAGGTATTTTATAAAAAGAATATTATCAATAAGCACATATGGAATAGATTGTGACCTGAAGTACCTTCTTTTAGCTCTATCCAAACCTAGTGGGCATTCACCAGTTTGTAGAAAATCGGTCATATCTTGAACCCAACTTGCTACTCATACAGGTACAACATTCTGAAGCTCATTATCATTAACTAAAAAAGTCTATGATTTTGTATTATGTGCATCTTCAGGGGTTGAGGCAAGTTGCTCACAAAGTCCTCTTCCTCTAACAAGTTTTGTAATTTTGATGTCAACATCAAACTCCATAACTCTTGTGATCCAACCTGCTGTTTTCTCACTCAGATCCTTGCTCAATAGAAATTCTTTCACACTAGGCTGTGCAACCTTAACATGAGTCTTATTATTGGAAATTAGAGGTTTAAATTTCTTCAAACCCCTCATCACAGTGAGAACATGTTTCTCAAAAAAAGTATATTTTTGCTCATAATCAACTAGACCTTGACTGAAAAAGGCTATTGGTTGCTCTAAATTATCATTTATTTTTTTAACCAGCATAGCAGAAATTGAGCTAATACTACCAAAAGCATATAAAATGAAGTCTTTAGAAAATATGGATTTACCAATGTTGGGGTTGATGCTAAAGCTTCCTTGATTGCTTCAAAGCTATTTTTGGCTTCTTTAGTTTAATTGAAAATTGCATTATTTTTAAGCATAGCAGTCAAAGGCTATAACAAATTTGCAACATCAGGTATAAATCTCCTCAAAAAGTTTATTCTACCTAAAAAGCTCTGTAATCCTTTCTTGTGATTGGGTAATGGCAGCTCAAGTAAATGGCTTTGACTCTCTCAGGGTCAATAGTAATTCCTTCCTTTGACACTATGTGTCCTAACAGTTTATCCTCATGAACTGCAAAGATACTCTTTTTCGGATTGAGAGAGATACCATACTCTGCATTTTTCAAAAACTTGCTTGAGATGTGACAAGTGCTCATCTATATTTGTAGAATATACTATCACGTCATCAAGATAAATAAATAGAAATTTTTGAATTAAACTCTGAAACGCCATATCCATGGCCTGTTGAAATGTGGCACTAGTGTTAGATAAGCCAAAAGGCATTCTCTTGTAGGCAATAGTGCTCCGTTTTGTTGTAAACGTTGTTTTATATTGGTCCTCTTCCTTGACTAAAATCTGGTTATAACCAGAATACCCATCTAGAAGAGAAAATCTCTTTGAACCAGCAACAACTTGAAGAATATGTTCCATGGAGGGTAAGGGGTAATGATATTTTAAAGATGCTCTATTAAGATATCTAAAATCTACGCATAATCTTATCTCCCCATTCTTCTTTCTAACTGGAACAAGGTTAGATACCCAAGATGTGTGTTTAATTGGAAATACAATACCCCCCTCAACTAACTTAGTCAGCTCTTTGATCATTAAAGCTTCAAGCTTGGGGTTCAAAGTTCTTTGCTTTTTCCTAATAGGCTTGGCATGAAGTTCTAACTCAATTGTGTGTTCTGCAATATGAGGTTCAAAACCCTTTAAATCGGAATATTTCCAAGAAAAAACATCATGAAACTCTTGGCATAAAGCAATAAAAGCTTTTTTATCTTTAGCTAAACAGATTTTTCCTAACTTAAGAAGCTTACCTTTAAAGATTTCAACTTCTTCATAATGGTCCTCTTTCACTTGAATGTTGACTTTACTCTTCTTAAGTTGGTCATCATTATTGAAAATAGACTCCAAGGTAACCAAACCCTTGGGTAACTTATTTGTTCTCAGTTGTATGACTTGATCATCATACTATTGTTTAAGCTTCTCTTGATTTACTACAGAAAACTGATTCTCTTGGAGCAAAAAAGATAAAATTTGTTCATCAATATCAAATACCTGCCAGTTGATGTTATCAGGAATTGATGACCTGACTACAACTTTGACATACTATTGTATTTTCTCTTTTTTGATATCATTTGGGATATCAAAATGTGCTCCAATTGTTGCAAGTCTGTCAACATATTTATTCTGATTTCTTGGGATGGAAATCAGGTTGAAGGCATCAAATTCCTCTATTATATTCCACACTCTATTTCTGTAGGACTTAAATGCATCGTTCTTAGCAACATTCAGTCCTCTAACCTGATTAACGATCAGTTCACTATCTCCATAAACCTTTAGGCAGTTTATTCCTATTTTTCTTTCCCATTCAAGACCTTGAATAAGACTCTCATACTCAACGGTGTTATTAGAGATCAGAAAAGCAAAATGAAAGGCTAAAAAAACTTGTCACTTTGTGGAGAAACAAGCATTGCACCTCCACCAACTCCATTTTTACTTCTGGAACCATCAAAAAACATCTCCCAAAGTTCATTTTTCTATTCTAGCAATTCATCTGCACTTTTTTCAAGGTTTGGACCCTCTGCATCAGGTTCATGAAGCACATAATTACCCATACCAGCATCTTGAATGAGATCATTGGGACTATCCAACACATTTTCTACTACCCATTCATGTAACAACACATCAGGAACATTCTCTTCTTGCAACTCTTTAGCAACAGCAAGCTCACTATGAGTAAAAATGACACAATTTGTGTCTATAGTAGTAGGAACAACATTAATTGCACTTGGGTTATATGGCTAAATGTGATCCTTGGCCAACTTTTCAGATTTAATAGTAACTTTGGTTCCATATCTTGTTGTAAACAACATATGTGACCAATCAGTTGAAACATATCCTCCTATCTTGGCTGTAAAGTCTCTTGATATACACAAAGCAAAGAATGGTGGAAGATCTATGACACATATATCTTGGGGAACTGAAAAATTTGGACAAGCATGAAGTGTAAGGCTCAAGCATTTGATAACACCTAAAGTATTGACTGAGGTTCCATCTAGCTGAATCACTCCATTTTCTAAAGGCTGGTATTTCAATCCAAGTTTATCTGCTCCTTGCTTAGGCATTACAAAACTACTAGCCCCACTATCCACCATACAGTTGTGCACTAATTTGTCACCAATAATTAAAAACACATAAAATAGAGGTGGTTTGATGTCCTTACCCATTTCCTTGCTTAGTTGATGGATGTCCTGAGGGGTATTAGTAAACACAACCCTATCTTCACCTACTGATGGTTCTTCAGACACCTTGAAATTAGACAAAGTGGACTGCAATATATCCTTTTGACCTAGGATGGCCAAGGAATTCCACATAGACATAGACACACTCATCTTTTTCATGTTCTCAATAATATTATAAGGCACAGTCGGATTTACCTTTTGATGTACCTTTACACGAACATGACCAGCTTGCATGTGTGGCTGCTCCCTGGCAGCTCCTTGTGGATTTTTCTACAGAATGCGAGGTACTTGCGATGTAGATGGTTTTGCAGCTACTATTTTGCCTTTATCAACTGGTCATGGAAGGTCAAAGGCTCTTTTATTTGCTTTGGTATTTTTTGCAACTGGAGAATAATCTACATTAAATCCACATAATTCTTCTCCTTACCAGTTCAGTAGAGTAGTGTCATTTGTAAGTTGCTCCTATTGTTGTGGAGTTGCATCATTAGGTAGATTTTTTTGTGAAATTGCAGTACTTTGCACCATTAATTCCTAGTTTATCACTCCATTAGAGCATGTTTCCTAATTATGTGACTAGTTGCACGGATAACACCACTCATAATCAACAGCAAGGTTATTCTGAACAGGAACAAGATCTCTAGCTGCACTAATAAGAGCTGGATTATATGCTTGAAAAGGCCTTGTAGTAATATTTTGTCTTTGACCCTGGTAATTACCTTGGTATTGTTGCCTATTTCCTTGATACTACTATTGTTGACCTTGAAAAGGTTGATTTGTAGGTCTGTCATATGATTGTTGCTTCTCTAAATTCACCAATTTGTTCCCAAAAGTCTACAAAATGTTCTCGATCTTTTGTTGACTCTCTTTTATTTCCTGCAACTCCTGAGATTGAACTAGGACTATAGATTCTTGTTTACTAGCAACTGGTAATGCTGGAACAAAAGGAAATGGTGCAAAAGGTGGTATTTGGAGAGGCATATTAGGCTGTATTTCTAGAAATATAGGCATTGGTGGCCTAGAAGCAATCTTCCCTACTTGAATCAAACAATTTTCTACTCTAATTGTTGTCTCGTAAGCCTCTGGTAAGGACACTCCTCCCATTGACTGCGTCATAATAGCTATATCAATGTTAAGAGCCTTCAAATAGTATAGAAATGCATATTTGAGAGGTGGCCTCACTGTTGCAAGGATTCTAGCCCAAGTCCTTTGGAATATGAAATTGAAATCATTCATTTTCACCTGAGGAGCTCTCTTTATAGTAGTCAACTACTCCAATAAAGACAAGTTATCAGATCTATCCTAAAATTGTTTGTATAATTTATCTCCTAACTCATATCCCAAGTTGTGATGGTGCCAACTCATAGACTTCTAAACCAATGTGAAGCCCTCCCTTTGAATGATGCAACAAGTAGCCTTATAGCTATGTCTTCTTGAGTAATAGGTGAACACCAGACAAAGAAGCAACATCCCTTATGTGCTCAATGGGAGTTGTTTGATCTTCCCCAGTGAAGATTGGAATTTTTTTTAAAGTTGCAACTGGTATATCGTTGTGTTGTGCCAGATTTAATTGACTACCTCCATTAAATGGAACAAAGGGTTGGTTTCTAGCAGCCATTAGAGGTGGTTGTATTAGACTTGCTTGAGTCTAAACAGCTGAAAATGAGTCGGTAAAACTTGAAAATACAGGAACAAAACTTGAAGAAGCAACAAATATAATATGTTTTGGGCTGCTAGGAGATAACCTTTCTATTCTAAAACTTGGTGATGCAGAACGAGTATTATTATCTTTCTTTGATGGTTTACCTCTTCTCTTTGGTGGTGAGAAAAGAAATTCTTGCCTAACACTAGGTGGTGTCAACTGAACTCTTTTTCATGGAGGATTTCTCTTTGCTGTCTTGCCTTGTCTTATGGGTGGTGATAGCTATAGATACTCAAATTCCTTGGAACTCCTAGTTTGTACTTTTCTCATGTGTTGTAACAACACTAATTTTACTGCTCTTTTAGCTCAACAGGGTAACCAAACATGTTGTGATAACCTCTAAAAGGTCAAAAAATCACTAGTTGCACATCAAACCAGTGAAAAGCATTGAGGGACATGTCCCACCAGGCGTGCCAAAATTGTTAACACTTAAATTTGCACCCTATTGTATTCATAATTCAACAATTTAGTGAAACATGGGAATGATCCCGCCTTGAACGAGACCAAACCTCTAGAGAAGGCCGACTTCCTATGGTATCACCTATTCTAATGAATTTGATGAGGAAAAGGATAGAAAGAGATGTTTTTTCTAAAAATGAAAGCCGGAAAACAATACCTCTATGGTGATACACCTAACTGAAAAGATTAAGAAAAACAAAGTTTTATGCACTTATTATACTGACTAAGATTATTCCTGCACAACTTATTGTTGTATACCTTTTGCATAAATGTTTCACAAATAGGTCCTAATACTCATAATTCAAGAAGGAAAATAATTTCATATCTAAAGCCTATTAACAACTCTTGACACAATTTGTAACCTGCATTAGTAGGATTTTTGCATAAAGGTTCTAAATGTTGAGACAAAGCTATAAGGAAACAAACAATACCTCACTACTAGCTTGATCAATTAGCTGATGAACACAATAATGCAAAGAACAAGTACCTAGAATCTTCAAGTCAATAATAGTTAAGGCCTTCACTGTATTTCATAACCAGAACTGAGTTACAAAAGTCTGTAAAATCTGTCAAAAGGACTTTAAAATTCACTAAGTGTAGAAATTGCATAATCAAGAACTACTCAATAATGAGTTACAAAATGGGCTAAGTGGCCAAGCTTCAAAAAATTGCATCAAAATCGGAACTGGAAGCTTCTTGGGTCATATAGCTTCAAAAAGCCAAAAATATAGCAACTATATCTTTTCAAAAACAACTTATAATTAAAGAAAAAGGCATGCAAGACTTAATCAAATCATAAACATTTATAAAAATGCTCTAAAATGGAACAAATTACCTATATTCTCTCAAAAAAGTGATGAATCATTCCTAAATTTCATCCTTATGTTGGCAAACAAATTACAACTTCCCTAGATATGTCCTCCATGATCATAAGTATGAAAAGCATATCATTATCTCCCTTTTTGACTTGGTCATATAATTACATGCTTCTTTGCATTCATAAGATAATGATTTAAAATAAATGATTTACAAAACATCATTTATATTTAACCATTTTACAATATAATGAAAAAATAAAACATTCTACTCAATGTATTGATATAGATCCCTAAGTAATAGGGATTACCAAGTCATAAATAACTTAGAGATGTCTAAGTCATGAGATGTATAGTAGAGCTAAAAATATAAGGTGGAGGCACAAAGAGAAACAAGACATAAATTCTTGACCACAACTTATTAATCTCAATGCAAATTTTTAAAAGGGAAAAAATGCCTAACTTTTCAGCCATATACATTAGGGTAAGAAACCCTAAATGAAAGCAAAATAGGAAAAGCATATGTCATTTTTTGCTTGAGAGGAAACTTCTGGATGAAGCTAAAATTACGCCACCACCATGAAACCCTATCACCTTCCTTTTTGGATATTTTTGTTTTGTGTGCCATTGTGAAGGTTCCTGAAGTCTTAAAATATCATAAACTTGTTTTTTCCTTCAAACCTAGAAGATTCTTGTGCATTTTTTTAAAAAAAAATTTAAAAAAACTTTTGTCTTCTGAGGCTGTGGGTTTTGACATCTTCATTAGTGACAAAGAGGACTAAGTCATTTTATCATTGTGTTGCATGATAGGCTGCAACTCTTTATGTTTCATTCTTTGCATTTTCTCTCTATGCCCGTCTCTAGGTTTTGCAAAAAAATATTGAGATTCATATATTTTCCTTAGTATCTCTGCATATTCTTATGGGTTTCTATCTAGAGTCCATGAATTAATATGCAAAAACTAATAGATATTCTTGTGCCTCCATTCATTATATTTGATGCAAAATACATAATGTTCTGTCTCCTTTGGGAGACTTCATTGTTTACAGAACCTCAAGAATAGAATGCTCGAGCTCGCCCTTTGATTTTTCTGGATGCCATTTTTTTGAAGAATGCTTGCACCTTACTGAAAGCTTCAACCATCTATTTCTCGGAAAAATTAGTATTCCTTTATGTTAATGGCTGCATTCATGTATTATCTACAAAAGTAGAAGATTTCACCCCTTTTCTTTTCAGATTTCATACAACAATTTGGGATTCTCTTGTTGGTATTCCTCCATTTACAGCAGCATTTAAATGACTTGAAAAAAAACATAGGACATGACTCTATCTCAACCCTTTTTAAAGCATTCTGGGTTTTGGTTATTTGATATTCTCTATTTTTGGGGCTTTTTGATACTAAATCTCATTGTTCAGGCTGAAATTTTCCCTGAATTCTCAACTTTAAAAGAATCTCCATTATTCTTCCTTTCTAGGTTTTACTCTTTCATTTTAGTAGAAAAATGTAAGTTAATTTTGAGCTCTATTTTTTGAAAATAAAAGCAATCACACCCATATATTTGAGCTCAACCTCCTTCAAAGGACACAAATGTTCAATGATTTCTGTACAAATACTGAGGTTTTGACCTACATCCATTTACTATTGTAAAGTTTCCTATAGCTTCATTATTGTATTTTCTACATAATTTCTTTTTTAAGGAAAAGAAACAACATTGTTTTGAGTTCCTATATGTATAACAACTTTCTCCTTATCTTGCAAACAATATGTGAATACAATTGTCATTTTGTATTTTCTCCTTTTAAATCAAAACCATGACTACATTTTGTTTTACTCTTAATATACAACGCTTTGTGGCTCCTTAAAGGCTTTTTTTTTTCTTCATTCTTAATTTGCACAATAAATAGTATTGTTGTTTTTGAAACTTAAACATATGACATTTCATAAAATGACATTCTCTGAAGATTTGATCACATCATGTAATCATTGCATATTGACATGGAAACTTCTTTGCATTCTATAAAGTAGTTTCTTTCATATTTCACATGCCTTATTTATGCTATCATAAAATTAGGTTTGCTCCTCCTTGATATATTTAAAGATTCTTTAAAATGCCATGATCTACTTGCTTAATGAACACCATTATGAACTCTTGACAGAATTAACTTTGATTGCTACTATGAGTTCATAACCTGAACACCTCAAAATTCATTTCATGTTGTTGTTTTATAACAGTACCTTAGAATGATCATGTTGTTTTATGTTCTCTTCACTGCTTCATGAGGAAGTATCTGAAGTATTTTTCATTGTCATATTACAACCACATTCTATATTTCAAAAGTTGCTATGAAATTTTTTTGACATGATAATTTGTGTTGAAAACACTTAAGTGTATCTAAAAGGTTGTGTATAAATTATGAGCTAGGCTCAACCATTGTGGGAGTCACATTTCCACCACTCATTTGATCTAAACAAAACAAAGATATGATTACACTTGTAGTTGCACATGAAGCAAACAAGTTAAAAAAATATGTGAATTTTGATGCGCTATTTCAATGGCTTCAATGTTTTCTCTGGGATATTTAGGATTTAAATGTTTATGTAATGCAGATCATGACCAATTTATACATGTGTAGGTAAATGAACATATATTTTGTGTAACATTTCATTGTTTAGAGAATTACTCTAACACATTGCTTTGACTTAATGCAGGAAATAGGAGTATCAAGGAGCTAGGAAGATCAAGATAACTCAGACGCTAGTTGGACAAGAAGATACAACAGAACCAGTCATTCTTAGGAAATGACTAGTTACCTTCCCTACATGCATATTCTTTTCTTCATTTTCTTATTCATTTATATATTCATCTTGATTTGTATTGACTAAGCAGAAGTTAAACTCACAGCTTGTGTGAGTCAAATGAATATTTTTGTATTCATTAAAGATTAATTTTTTAGAAAATATTTGTAAAATCTTTCTTATGTTTCATTCATCTGTATAAACGAAATTTGTAATATTTTAAGTTATTTCATTTGTACACATGAATGCACAATGTAAGGAAGATGAAAATGTACCACTTTCTTTCTTCTTTCGATCAATGGGCTCTACCTAATTGAGTCATGGGTGAAAATATGGTAACAATACATGCTAAAGGAAATCTACTAAACATAAATAAAATCACAATTCCAAAAGGATACTATAGAGGAAGCAGATAAATCTTTGAACCAAGGAATCATGTCCCCAGGCTGAAGACGTGCAAAAAAATTGCATTAGACAAGAAAAACCTACACCAAAAAATAATGTTAGAACATAAAAATCTAAAGGATTTGAGTCACAAAAGTGGAAGAGACTTTGATGTAAAAGGTTGTCTTAGTACCATGCATCATACCTAAATTAAGAACAATAACACATGTAAGAATTCTAAAATGAAGAGAAGAATGCACCCAAAAGATAGGGAAGTAGTCAATTTTGAGAAAAGAAAGAAGTATATACATAGGATGAAGAGATGCATATCTTTGATCTGGTATACACAAGAGAAGAGAAGTTAAAAAGGCTCAAGTGAGAGTGAGAAGGAGGAATGAAAATTCCAAGATAGACAAATTTGTAGGTATTCTCTCCTAAGGAGGTTTAAACAAATTGCACCGAAGGCCCACAGACCAATGATGAACAAATCCCATAGGATGAAGCATCTCACAGGATTGTAGACCTGTAAGGAGGTAGCTCCCAAGATCTCTCACATGAAGGAAGCCTTGTGAAATATGTACCTTACAGGCCTGCAGACTTGCAAGAAGGTATCCTCCAAGATCTCTCACATGAAGGAAACCCAGACAAAAGTACATTACAAGCCCATAGACCTAGAAGGAGGTGTTCCCCAAGATCTCTTTCATGGAGGAAACCCAAAGGAGGAGACTCCATAGAGTCCAATTAGAATGCGGCTTCATAGGAACACCTGTAAAGTGATATGTTTACCCATAGATAAAGAATGTTTGAAACAAAGTGGCCACATAGGCAATAAATCAGACAGTCGTGCAGACCATTATCAAATTGGAAGGATTTCAAAAGGGTCCCTTAGGAACCCTTCAAAATAAGAGGGGTCCACTTAAGGACACACTATTTCAAAAGAAAGGTCTAGTCAGGTTGCCCCCAAGCTAGATGAAAAGAAATGAAATAGGTCTAGTTAGGATGCCCCCAAGCTAGACGCCATATAATTCATTTGAGATACAATATTTCAAAGGGGATCCCTCGAGAACCCTTCAAGAGAAAAGGAGTCCACTTAAGGGATGCTTCAATTGAAAGATAGAGACAAGAGAGGGAATCTTTAGAAGGATGCACATCTCCAGAACAAGTTATCACTACCCTCAACATATAGGGGAGGAGGACCATGAGAGATACAAGATAGAGGTACACCTCGATATCACTCGTCACTTGAAGAAGAGGAAGGTGCATCAGAAAATAAATGATTGATGGAACCTGAATCACAAAGTTGTATTTTATCCTTCAAGACCTTACATTCACTAGTGGAATGGCCAAGAATTCAATGGTATGCATAGAAATAATGCTTTTCTTTATCATATTTATGAGATTTCTTACATGTAGAAGGAATAGTAATTAAGTGGTATTTTAGAAGCCTCAAAAAGATATGCTCTTGCTTAGAAAAAGAGTGAGGAGCAAGACGCAAGCCTTTCTCTTGTGGATAAAAGTTTGACTACTCACAAGAAGGTACGAAGACATCAGATAATGGAGGATCTTCATAGAGAGTATTATTTCGGCATCAAGAATCATACTTCTCTACATGATTTTCATCATCCTTTTTGATAGGACTACCAACATTAACCTCCTTAACATAAGTATGATCATCTTCCTTAGAAGGAGGATCAACACTAGGAACATTACAATTTATGTTCACATTATCCCACAACGTAAAAGAGTAATCATCTTTGATAGCGGGTTTGGATGAGGTTATCAGAAGGTCTAAGTGGATGGGGTTGACTTTATGCTCTCCAACGAAAGATTCTATAAATTATAGAGAACCCCAATCATCACCAAGACATGCATTCCTTTGAGAAGTAAAAGGCTTAGGATTTCTTGCTTCAAAAGGATCTTCTTCAGGGACATCTATCTCAAGAGTATCCTTTGTAGTAGGTACTACTAAAGTAAATATCGACACATTGGAAGACACTAAAGGAATAAAAGTAGGTACAACCGAAACCTAACCGACTACTACCATCTCACATAAGTGCACAGCCTGAAGGTCAGCCCTAACTATGACAGTTACTTTATTGTTACAAATGAACTTGATAGATTTATGCAAGGTAGACGGAACTACACCCATAGCATGAATCCACGGTCTACCAAGAAGAAGGTTATATGGTAATTTCTCTGAAATAACATATACAAGGGTGGATACAGTGATGGGTCCCAACCTCAAAGGAAAGACTATCGTGCCTAGGGCTTATCGACTGATCTTATCAAACCCATGAATGACAATAAAAGAAGCATTAAGAGAAGAAAAATAAATATTAATCTTAGGAAATAGATCAATACTACACACATTGAGCACCAAACCAGTGTCAATGAGAGTATGTGTAATGTTGATATTATTAATATTAACTATAATCATTAGAGGATCTTCTTTCTTTTGTACTTCTAGATGCGAGTGTTCTTGTGGATAGAACATAATATTTGGAAAATCTGCATGAATATAAGCTATCAACACATCAGCATCTATCGGCCTAGCAGAAGGAGGCAAGAGGATCCTTTGCAAGGCTTCCTAAAGCATACCTTGATAAACTAGAGAAAATTAAAGCAAGTCCTACAGTGAGATCTTAGTTGGAGTAACTTTAAGTTGCTCAACAAGATCATAATCACCGGGTGCTTTAGTTGTAGGTTTAGGAGCTTGAGGAAGGATTGGTTGTTTATTCATTATATTCTTATAAGTATGAGCTACTGCTCTATAAGAGGGAGCCTTAGAAAAATTAGGAGAATCACTATCAAATGGAACACCATTAATAGAAGAAACCCTTTTAGGAGAAGGACTAGCTGGAGTCACATAAATGACTAGTCTCTTAGGCCTTGATGGATAGCAGAGACATAGAATACATTTATAGAATCATCACAACTAGTAGAATAGTTATTTGAAGACATATTCTCAACATTGATCCAAGGAGGATCAGATGTGGAAGGAGGTTCATCATTCACTAGTGCATCATCTCTAGAGGAGAGTGTATTAGAATAGAGAAGATATTCATCATTCACTAACGCATCATCTCTAGAAGAGAGTGCATTGGAATGAAGAGAAGGTAGAGTAACATTAAGAAAGGTATCAATGATTTCATCATCTTGCAACAAAATATCCTCCAAAGCAAGAGGAATTTCATGAGAAGGATCAAAGATACCAAGTGACATGGGTAAAGCCAAGTCACCATCACATGCATGAAATGGAACATCATTAAAAATTTGAATAAAATTATATACTGAGCTCATAAAACAAGATATTACATTTATTTTTGGGTGATAGAATTGAGAAAAATTGGAAATCCATATTTTTAGATTTTTTCAGTATTTTCTAGGTTCCAGTAATTTGCATTTTCAGAGGTCTTTGGAGAGGAATTTGATGTCAGAACTTGTGTTAGTCCCTAAAATTTAATAGCCAAAGGAATTATATTTTAGGGATTGAACTAGGTCTCTTGGAGATATTTCTAACAGTGCAAACGGTTCTGAATTTCGAGCACCGAGTAAAAAGTTACGACCCCACCAAGTAGGGGTAAATAAATTCCTAATTTTTTGAAAAATATTGTGCTTCATGTCAGGTTCACCAAAATGTAGAGAAGGGGTATTTTCTACTCATGAGTTCTCTTCATTCAGAGAGCCTCATCGGGTGAACTGCCCTAAACTACCTCAAGGAACAGTGGTGAGAGTTCTAGAATATGAAAGAGTGGGTCATAGAGATTTTCTGGACAAATTGACAGGCTCTCAGACAAAGGATGATAGCATAGGTCTAGGATGATAGCATGGTGCAATAGTTTCCATACGGATCAAAAAGTAATTTTATCATAGAAAATGACAAAGTGGCTACTTCTACTATGATTGCTAAGAAATCTTGGAACGTGAGAAAGCAACAAAATATAACAAAATTGAAATAAAGTGAAGTAGAATGGATAAAGATAATGAAAAGAAATGAAATGATTACAACCACCCAAGTAATGAAGCTTCCAGCAAAGAAATATCTTCAAAACCTACATGTGTAAAATTTGGAGAAAATGTTGGGGCTGTATAGGGGTTGGCCTCAGTCAAACCCTCATTTTGGTGTTCCCACCTCCACAGATAGCCAAATAGAAAGAGAGAAATTAACCGAAATGGAAAAAGTGAGTGGTGAAAGAAAAACTCGCTTTAGGAGTAGAACCCACACCACCAAGTATGAGTGATAAAAGCAAACCCCGCTCAAGGAAGAGAACTAGTATCACAAAATGTAGGTAATAAAAAAAATCCCTGCTCGAGGAAGAGAACTTGTATCACGAAGTAAAGATGCAATAGACAGGGGATATGGAATCCCAATATACTCAAACACGTGAGATAAGGGAGATGGAGCTGCAATATCCAAGAGTGTTGCAAAGGGTGTTGCAATGATGTGAGATCTGTAGAGAATGCTATTGTAGTGAATAATGGAGTTGTGCAAGCTTGAGAGAGAAAGAGAGAGGAGAGAAAGTGCAAGATAGAAGTCAAGAAGCAGAAGAGGATCAAATGGATGGAAAAGATAGCATTTAAGGAAGGAAAAGAAGCTTCTCCAATCATTACAAGGCATCTCGGGTTGTTACCACTAACAAAAGGAGGTGAAAAGTGGAAAACATGCACAAAAATGGTTATTTGAATGTTGAAATGTTGTAGGACGCTAGCGCACCATGCATACGTCTGTGTGGTGTGCTAGTGTCTAAATGCATCATGCTAAAAAATGACACAAATGAGAAAAGCATAGGATTTGACACAAAGCTGACACGTGAGGGTAGCTACTCAAAAGTGAGACTTTGAGCATCCTAAGATGAAAAAGGCTGATATAGGGGCTAAAATGATCCTACACAAGTGCTAGGCGAATGGACACTAAAGCAAATACAAAAATGTATGTGAAATTGCAAAGGGTGCAATTTTACGGCATTACAATATCATTGAGCTCATAGAATCTATGAATATAAACATGTATCTCTATTCTTATTGAGAAATTGTAAATGGGAAATATTACCATGAAATTATATAATGTGAAATCATTACTTGAATTATTGAAATGATTCTTTGTTATACAATGAGAAAGTTTAAAATGGTTATGTTTCAAATGTGCATCCTATTAATCATATGAAAAGGAAAAAAAAAATTCTCTTAATGTTAGTAGCATAAAAATTTCACTTGTGAGTAAAAAATAGTAAAAATATTGGGTAGAACAATGAGCATGTTACATGTGGTATCAAAGCTACTAGGTTTAGCACTAGAACCTATGTGCTCACTATGCTTTCATCCAACATTATATGAGTATAATGTTTGGAATTCTTGTGCCAGGATGATGTGTCTCAAACTGACTACAAGGAAATCAGTAATCGGCAATGAGTGCTAGCTAAAGGAAAAGAAAGAAAGGGAAGCCATTGTTTGAACCATAGAGGGAACAAATTATGACAACTCTATTTCGCTAAGTGACACTAAAATTTTTAGTAATGCACCATCTCCCATTAGTCAAGAAAGGAGAAGGATGCATGAGGTTGTCAACTATGTACCTCTTGTCTCTCCTACCAAGTTAGACTCTTTATCATTTTCCAGGGATATGCCCTGGGAATGTAGTGTTAGTCTTGCAATGATATCTAGTGACCCTCGTGTTCTTCCTATGGCCAAGGAAAAAATTATGTATGCGTTCTTATTTTAAGCTCCATATTTATGAATTTTGTTCTTTGGAAATGTTTTAATTTATATATAAACATTCCTACAATCTGATTGAAAATGTAACCTCCAGGTGTAAAATTTCTTGTCAAAATGGTTAGAACTAGAACTAACCTTGGGGGAAGCCAAGAAGTTGGCCAAGGAGCAAAAAAATCAAGGGCTAAAGTGGACCATCTATTAGCCATGATGGATGAAAATAGAGCAAGAATAGGAAACCTCGAGCAAGAGGTAAGGGGAAAAGAAAGGGAGGAATAATAAGTTCCTAATAATGATGAAGGGGAAAATTCCCATGATTGTACTTAGTCTAGTGAACATGAGGATGATGAATCATAGTCTAGATTGAAGGGAAGCAAACAAAAATGACTTACTAGTGAGCTACCTTGAGACATGAGAAAGATCACTCTCTAAAGTTTCAAGGAAGTACTAGTGGGGATGTGGCTAAGGCCTAGCTCACAAAGATGAAAAAGTACTTTGAAATCAAGAATTACTCTAAGGTCACTAAATTTGTTTGGGGAGCTTTCAAATTGTCTAGTGAAGCATCCAATTGGTGGATGAATAAAAAGATGGAGCTTGGGATAATTTCCTTAAGTCTCACTTGGAGTGAATTTGTGGAGATTTTTTAGAAATAGTGGTTACCTCAACTCTTCTTTGATAAAAATCTTACTGAATTTCAAAACTTGAAGCAAGGAGATTCCTCAGTTAATGAATATTGGAAGAAATTCACTCATCTCCTAAGGTATGTACCCATGTACCAAAAGGACAAACATTTTTTCACAAGGAATTTTATCAAGGGCCTATATTATCAAAAAGGTGGAGAGGTAGACATGCATGATCCTTCTACCATGGACTTGGTGTATGTGAAAGCCATTAAGCAAGAACAAAGGCTTAAATCTATCTTGAACTACTATGAAAAAATCATAAGAATTTCAATTGGTCACAATCCAATCAAGATTTAAAGAAGCCTAGTGAATGACAAGATTGCCAAATGAAATGGGATAAAGGATCTCGTAATAGATGGAATAATTCAAGAAGGGAATGTAGGAGGAACAAAAATAACAATAACAACAATACTGGTAGAAATGAAGGTAGTTCTAGAAGGCCTACGACAAGGACTGGACCATTGAGAGGATGTTATTTTTGTGGAGGATATCACTTTATGAATCAGTGTCCCAACAAACCACCAGGGACACAACCACAAGGGAATCCACTATGTTCTCAATGAGAAGCATTCCAGCAGAGGATTCATGCTATATTGAACAATTGACAAGCTGAGTAACAAATCACTCTTGTGGAAATATCAGGTACTTTGTTTGGTACACCTATTTCCATTCTCATTGATACTAGTGCCACTAAATTTTTTCTTTCATCTAGTATAGCTAGTAAAAATTCTAGAAAATATATAGCTACATGGAAAAGACATGGATGGTTGAATATGTAAACCAAACAAGGGATAAGGTGGAGAAATATCTATTTGAAGGAAGGGTTGAACTTCCAAGCTTCTCCTCAAAAGTGAATTTATATGTAGCACCCTTAGGTTCCTATGATGTCATTTTAGGGATGAATTGGATATGGAAGCACAGAGCCAATGTAGATTACCATGCAAAAATAATGGAATGTTTAGACAATCTAAGTAACTAGGTGTTCTTCCAAGAAACTCCAAGAGAAGTTAAGCTACAATAGATATTTATTGTACAAATGAATAGGGAAAAGAAGAAAGGTTGTCAACTCTTCACTTTGAAAATGGAGAAACTTGAGGAATGCAATGAGCTCATTTTTTAGGATGATGTTGCATACTATGGACCTCAAGACCCCAAAGAAGCTAAAGAAGGTGAGGTAGTGGAATATGAGAAAATAGATATGGAGAAATATCTTATTCTATGAAATTTTTTGGATGTATTTCTAGAGGAATTACCTAGATTTCCTCCTCAAAGAATGTTTGATTTCTCCATCAACATAGTTCCAGGGTTAGAGCCTATATCCAAAGTGCCATATAGGATCACAACAATAGAATTAATGGAGTTACAGGTTCAATTGGAGGAATTATTGTCCAAGGGACTAATCAGACCTAGTGTTTCACCCTGAGGAGCACCTGTAATCTTCATGAAGAAGAATGAACAATGTGAATGTGCATTGATTATCATTTTCTTAATAAGGAAATGATAAAGAATAAGTATCCATTGCCACATATCGATGATCTCTTTGGTTAGATGCAAGGAGTGACAATATTTTTTTAAAATATCGATGATTAGGTTATCATCAACTAAGGATCAAAGACAAAGATATATTTAAAATGGCTTTTAGGACAAGGTATGGTCATTATGAGTTCACGGTCCTACCTTTTGGATTGATGGATGAACCTGCAACATTCATGAATTTAATGAATAATGTATTCAAAGACTGCTTGGACAAGTTTGTGTTGGTATTTTTGGATGATATTATTATCTATTCCAAGAATGAAGAGGAGCATCTCAAGCATATACATATTTTTCTCCAACGATTAAGAGAGCATAAGCTGCATGGGAAACTCTCTAAATGTACTTTATTTCATAAAGAAGTATAGTATCTAGGTCATGTGATTTTAGATGATGGGATTGTGGTTGATCTAACTAAAATAAAAGCAGTGCTTTAGTGGCCAATGCCTAAGAATGTGCCAGAAGTTAGAAGTTTTATGGTTCTAGCTGGTTACTATTAGATGTTTGTTGCAAACTTTTCCAGGATAGATTTTCCCATTACCTCCTTACAGATAAAAGGGAAGAAGTTTGAGTGGATAGAGAAATGTCAAGCGGTATTTGATCAACTCAAGGAGAAGTTTACCACAACTCCTATATTGAAGGTACCAAATCCAAAGGTTAATTTTATAGTCATCACCAATGCATCACAAGAAGATTTGGGTGGATTGTTAATGCAAGATGGGGAAATCATAGCCTATGAATCAAAGAAGCTCAATCCTTATGAACAAAACTATTATTTGCATGATTTGTAATTAGTAGTTGTTGTTCATACATTATAGATGTGGAGACACTATTAGTTGGGAAAACCTTTTGAACTAAAGACTGATCATCACTATCTAAAGTACTTGTTTACTCAAATGAATCTGAATGAAAGGCAAAGAAGGTGGTTAGAATTGATATCTGACTATTATTTCAACATCAACTATATCAAGGGGAAGGAGAATCAGGTTGCAAATTCCTTAAGTCAAAGAAGGAAAATCTCCTCAAAGATATCAATTCAAACTGATTTCAAGGGTCGAGTGTTGCAAGAATCCAAGGGTGATGAATACTATTAGAAATTAAAGCAAGCAATCACGGATAATCCACAAGACCCAAGGTATGGTGGATTTCACTTTAAACCTGATACTTTGCTAAGGTTTAAAGGGAGAATTTACATACCTAATTATGTGGAATTAAGTAATTTATGTGGAAAGAAGTTCATATTGTACCATATTCTAGACATCTTGGTGTGACTAAGATGTTGGATGATATGAAGCCATTGTATTTCTAGAAAGGAATGATAGGGGATGTTGCAAGATTTTTTGCAAGCTGTTTAGAATTTTAGATGGTGAAGGAAAAACATCATCACCCTACAAGTCTTTTGTATCCTCATAAATATTCAGAAAGTAAATGGAAAATCATTAGCATGGATTTTGTGCATTGTCTTTCGATGTCAAGGAATAAGCATAATTCCATTCTGGTAATGGTGGATAGGCTTACAAAGGTGGCTCACTTTATACTAGGGAATATGATGGATGGAGCTCCTATTATAGCTTGGAAGTTCATTCATTAGGTGTTTAGGTTGCATGGAATTCCTGAGAAGATTATCTTGGATAGGGATGCTCGTGTGACTTCTAAGTTTTGGAAAACCCTTTTTTCTTCATTTGCAACACAATTGAACATAAGTTCAACATATCTTCCAAAAACATATGGAAAAAATAAAAGAGTGAACCAACTGTTAGAGGATATACTTAGTATGTATTACATGGATCAACAATACAAATGGGAGGATTACCTAACTTTGGTTGAATTTGCATACAACAACTTTAATCATTTTGCAATGAAGATGGCTTTGTTTGAAGCTTTGTATGGAAGAAAGTGTCAAACTCCTATAAGTTGGAGTAGGCTAGAAGATACGATAAGCCTTAGGCAAAACATGTTATCAAAAATGGAGGAGCAAGTTGGTAGCATTAAGTAGAGGCTAGCAGAAGCTAATGATAGGAAGAAGATTTATGCAAATTCCAAGAAGGTACCCAAATATTTCTCAATAGGGGAGAATGTTTTGTTAAGATTTAAACCTCACAATAGTTCCATAAAGTTAAAAACTTCATCCAAACTAGCTCCACATTATGTAGGCCCATTTTAGGTTCTTGAAGAAGTCAACCTTGTTGCATATAGAATTTCTTTACCGTAGCTCTTACCAAAATGCATAATGTTTTGCATGTGTTGTACCTATAATATTTTCCATGTGTTGTACCTAAAGAAGTATATGCCATGGGATAACCATACTATTGATTGAAATGCTTTATAGGTATAAGACTTGGGAGTGGTAACGATCGAGCCTCTCAAGGTGCTCAAAACACGTAAGCTTCACTTATGTAACAAAGAGGTTTTGCAATGCAAGGTCCGGTGCGATCACTATGTAGAAGATTCTTGCCACTTGGGAAGACTATGCTTAGATGAAGCATAAGTTTCCTCAAGTCATGATAGGTTTTGAAAACTCCTGATAAGCAATGATATTTTATGATGCTATGTTTTATGTTTTATGTTATGTCCATGTTTGATACTTAATAATCATTAGGGACAATGATTCACAAGGAGGGAATATATTACACCCTACTATGTTAGTACCCATTTACTTTTACCTTATTGGGTTAAAAATTATTTAATATATATATGTTTATGATTGTGTTTTATATGAATCTTGATGAAAATTTGATGAATGAATGTTTAATTCAGTTTGAAGTTTTATAATGTTTTGAAGAGGAAAATATATGATGCATGTGAATGTATTATAATTGGCTAACTACTGTTATGATGTACTTAAGTTAGGTGCAAGAATAGGTTTGAACCTCTCACTAGAAGAGTTTGGAAAATAAATTACTACATGACTAAAACTTTTAGTCACAACAACTAAAAATGATTAAATTCTAGTCATTTTTTGCAACATAACTATAAATGACTAATTTGATCATCATAAGTGACTAATTTGATCATCGGGTAAAGAAAAGGAGATATTAGTGAAAGACTAAGTTTTTTTGGGTGCCAAACAATGAAAAGGAGAATCATTCCTCATGTCTATTGAGCCACATAACAAGAGGAAGGTTAGGGGTTTTTTTGTTTGCTAGTTGGAAGAAGTCCAAATATTTTTTGAGGGCATGGCATAGAACCATTAGTTGGTTGCACCAACATCTATCCACATTTTTTAGAAGACCTAGGATAAAGGCATGTTGTGTTTGATCTAAAGAAACATTTCTTTGTTGGTTTTGAATGCATCCACACTACAGAGATTCACAAGGGTTTGAAGACACATGTCATGCACAAGGAGATTTTCCAAGGTTTTGAGGATAGATCATGCCCACGCTGAGTAATATTTGAGGTTTTCCTGGAAGCCTTCATCCTCACATCTTTCTAGGTATACTCTATGTCGTTAGGGTTTTTAGTTTTGTTTGAAGCTTTGAGGAAGAGCTTGCTTGTCTCCTCATGAAGGTTTTATCCCTATCATAAGCCCAAACTATGAATTCAAAGCTCTTATTAGGAAAACAACCACCTTCATAGGTGATACTTTCATATCACAATGCAGATATTTTGAGAAGATCATGGGCCATGATATGTTTAAGACATGACAGTAGTCTCATTATTGAAGTGTCAATGGGTTTTACTAGTTATGAGTAGTTTTTGGTTATCAATGGCAATATCTATGTCTTTGTGTGGCTTAGAAAAATGGACCTCTTGCTTGACATGGGAATAATTCATGATAAATTAGACTTAATGAGGCTTTGATTCAGGTGTTGTGAGGCATTTTATGAATCCACACTAGGTCTTGGACCCTTTCAAATGCATTTATCGAGGTCTTCTAAAGTGTTGTAAGATACTTTCACGCTTTTCTAGACTTTTAAATAAAATCCTTTCTCTCTAATTCAACATTTTAAAATGTATTTAATTTCATCTTTACATGAATCTAGAAGGCTTGTAAAAGAAACTTAATGTTAAACTAGTGTTGTAATGTGTCTTGCACATTCATATTGGTTCTTGTGCCTTCCTAGGCTATGTGGACCTCATTTTAGTGTTGTAAAGTGTATTTAATCACACTTTCACATTGAAATCTATGTCCCAAGCCCTAATTGAACTTTCCATCATCACTAATAGGTCCCTATTAACCCATATTGTGCATCCCGAGGCATTATTTGATAAAATACCCAACAAAGTTGCAATATAAACCTTATTTCCTTATCTCTTGGTATCTTAGCTATCAAAATGGCCCCTGTAGGACCCATTCGCCATCCATGGTGAATTTATCCCATCTAGGTGGGACCCATTCACCACGGGTGGTGAATGAGTCCCATTTGGCCCATTTTTGACCTTTCAGTGGGAAAATTTGAAATTTAAGTTTATTATTTTCACATGTCGGCCTTAGGGATCCAATTTAGAGGCTAATATGATGGATTGCCTATAAATACAACCTTCTAAGCCCTAATTTACATCTCTCAACTCATTTTATAATTCATTCTTCATTATTCATCCATCATTCTTCCATCTCAAGTCAAGCAACTTAGGGTTTCATCATTTCAAGTCACCAAGATATCAATATTCAGACCTTTAAGGGTAGATCCTTCATGTTTTGATACAAAAATTTAGGATTAAACATCATGGTAAGGTAATCAACTCCATTATTACATGTTTCATTTCATTATTTCATCATTTTGGTTTAATTACCTAAAAGGGTTTTGACCAAGGCAAACCCCCATGTCTTAACATTTAACATTTCTCTCTCTTGCCTTGTGTGTTTGCAGATTTAGGTCTCTTGGAAGCTTGCAAATCATTAAGAATCAAGTTTCAAGGTTTCTCAAGTCTTCTCTTCATTTATCAATTCAAAATATCAACAAAAACTCACCTTCATGTTCGAAAATTAGAGTTTCGGAAGCGAACACCTGTAGAGAAGAATGTAGACCAAGAGCTCTGGATTCCACCTTTGAATATTCAAAAATTCAAAAGTAGAATCATTCACCATGAGTGGAGAATGAGTCCCATTTCCAGGTCAATTTTTAGTTTTCTACATTTTTAGATACCCTTTTTTCAGAAATAGGTTTTGGCATAGTTTTGTAGAACTGGAACTAATTCACCCAGAATGGCGAATCAATCCCACCAAGCCTAAAAACCAGCATCAGTAGCATTTGAGAAGCCATTTCTAGTCTCCATCCATATTCCAAGTGCACACTTTCAGTTTCTTCAAGTTTTGTTACAATTTGCATGCATTTCTAGGTGTTTTTTCATTACACAATGTGTTTTCAAAAATTCTTTGTTTCTTTAGTTTCCATTCATTAATCAATTAATATTATTAGTTTCTTGCATTCAAACATTGCATCTAGGTATATTTCATCTATATTATATGTCCATATTTGGTGCAGGAGCACCTACACCTTGTGAAGTCTAAGTTGATACCTAGGTGTGTCTTTTGTTATTTTATGCTTAATAAGGTCTGAAGGACCAGTCATAATGTAATTTGAAAGGGTTTTGAGTCATTTAGTTGAATTTGTCAATTTGACTCATAATGCAAAAGCCATGTGAAATCATGAGTTTTAAGGGACATGGGGAGTAGGGTCTTATTTCATGTTAAATAAGGTCTTAATGACCATTTTCAATGTATTGGAGGGCTTAATAGGTCAGTTAGGTGGTATTTGCAAAAATCAAGTTGATCAAGTTGTAATGGGATAGTGATTAAGGGCAAAAAATTGGAAAAATTGTCATTTTAGAATCTAATTAAAGGGTGGTTATCGAAGTTGAACACCCCAAGAGGTAGTTTTCAGGTGGTAGCATGATAAATTGTTGTAATATCTCGAAGGGGAGGCTGTTGAAGAAGTTTGGAATGAGTTTCTAATAAGAAATTTGCTGTTTTTTGTGTTTTCCATTAAGAAATTTCTGATCATGAGAATTGTACGACCTGTACGTATTGTTCCACACTCCAAGCATATAATGGATGGATAGATAATTGAATAAGCTTTCTTTTTGCATTTGAATGGTGTTATTTCATTGAGAATCGAGTGAGATATCCTCATTTTACTACTGGGTGGTCTGAAACCCCATGTTTTTTCTATTTTCCTGAACTTTGCAAGCATTTTACGGATCTGTACCACCACCATATGCTCTGAGACTTATATAATATTGTAGGGACATGAAATAGCTTTCATTTAAATCCAGTTATAGGTTCTAATATTGAGTTTTGAGGGAGATCTCTTCATTTTTCTGGGACTGCCTATTTCTAACTAATTTGAGGGTTTGATTGGTGTAAAAGTGATGTTATAGCCATTCCACCTACTGTCCAGCCTTATAACTTGGTGGAATGACTTGTTTCATGGTATTTTACATGTACCAATGGTTTGGGAGACAGGAAATGCAACTTTTATGGTTTTAGGGTGATGCCCTAGGGTGTTTTCATGAGTTTCCATGAGAAATTGAGGAACTAAAGTAAGGTTTTGGAAAAATGTGATTGGAACTATATATGTGATAGTGTTTTGAGTTTTCTAAGGTCATTTTATGAAGGTGTGAGGCACTGGAATGTTGTGATTTGTCTTGGAACCCATATTTTCATTAAACCCTCCTCAAATTGGCTTAAAATGAGGTTTTGTGGTTTGGCTAGTTGGAGTAAGTTTCTCTCGAGGAAAACTATGTTTTTGGGAGTTTGAATACATTTTAATTTGCTGCCACCTCTGCATCATAGTGGTATCAGAGTAGGGAGTAGGTTTTGGTTTGCATTTTGCAGGTTGAAGAAAAGGAAAGGTTGACAAGATGCCTCCAAAGAGCAAAGATATGGCTAAAGAGATGAGGGAGATGAAGGAAAGGCATGCAAGGGAACTCAAAGAGTTGGAAGAGAGAGTCATAGCCTTGGAGACAAACAAGAGAAGAGATGCTGAAGAGAGTGAGCCAGAAGAAGAGGAAGATGAGGAGTTTGAAGACATGGAAGAAGAACTTGATCCAGAAGACCAAAGAATGGCAAAGTTGCTGAAGGCAGTGAAAAGTGACAAGCCTAAGGTAAAACTTGATGTTTCTAAATATGGTGGTAGTCTAAATGATGAAGAACTACTTGATTGGATTGCTGCATTAGATAACCATTTTGAATGTGAAGAAGTTCCTGAGGAGCAAAGAATAAGGATTGCAAAGACTAAGTTGCAGGGTCATGCTTTGGTATGGTGGAATTACTTTCAGTCTGAGAGGAGGAAACAAGGAAAGTCTAAGATCACATCATGGGACAAGATGATATCTAAACTCAAAGGTAAATTCTTACCCAAAGATCACCAAATTCAAATGTTTAAAAAATTGCAAAGTTTGAGGCAAAGGGAAATGGATATTAAGTCCTATACTGAGGAGTTTTATAAATTAAGTTTGAGGTCTGGTCATCATGAGAATGAAGATGAAAAAATTGCTAGATATATTGGTGGTTTGAGGCTTAATATACAGGATGAATTGGTTTTGGCTAACCCTAGGAGTGTAGAGGATTGTTATCAAATGGCAATCAGGGTGGAGGAGAAGCTTAAAAGGAGACAAGAGAAAGCAGTAAGAGGAAGAGGTGGTCCTAGTGCAAGAGGAAGAGGAATACCTTCTACATCAAAGCAGCCAAATGAAGATCAAGGAGCAAACAAAGGTAAAGATCACAATGATTCTAGAGGTGGTTTTGGTTTTAGAGGTAGAGGAAGGTTTGGTATTGGTAGAGGTTCTAATGATTTTGCAGGAAGATGCTACACATGCAATGAGTTTTGGCCATCCTTCATGGAAGTGTCCTGAGAGGGTTGGTAGTTCTTCTAGTGGAGACAAGAAGATTGATAGAAGAGCACAATTGGTACAGGAAGAGGAGTGTGAAAGTAATTGTTCTCCAAGTAGGAATGCAGATCCTGAGATTGGGGAAATGTTGATGGTGAGAAAAACAATCTTGAAGGCATCAAAAGAGGAAGCATCTTTGCAAAGGAAAAGTCTCTTCAAGACAAATTGTAAGTGCAAGGACAAGGTATGTAGAGTAGTCATTGATTCTGGATCAACTGAAAACATGGTGTCATGTGAAATGGTCAATAAGTTAGGATTGAAAAAGATTCCTCATGAATGTCCCTATAAAATCTCATGGTTAACTGATGATCAATCTTTGTTGGTGAATGAAAAGGCTATAGTGGATTTTCAAATTGGTGGTTATCATGATAGTGTTGTGTGTGATGTTCTTCCAATGGACTGTTGTCATCTCTTATTGACCTTGGCAATATGACAAGAGGGCATTGTATGATGGTAGGGAAAATACTTACACCATAGTTCAAGATGGTCATGGTTAACTGTTGTCATCTCTTATTAGGCAGACCTTGGCAATATGACAAGAGGGCATTGTATGATGGTAGGGAAAATACTTACACCATAGTTCAAGATGGTCATTCTTTTGTGTTAACTCCTCTTCTAGAAGATGCTAAAGGTAAAGCAAAGGTCATAATGTGTGGCAAGAAGGAACCTATAAATGTAATGAAGGAGAACCAATTTTCTGATGTTGTTCACTATTTTAAGACTAAAAATGCAGGTATAAGGTTTGATGCAAGGGTAAAGGAAGTGTTGACAGTGAGTTTGCATGAGAATGTGTTAGTAGGAACCATTGAATGCCCTATAGTTAAGACCAAGTCTGAGAAACAAACAAATTTTGCAGGAAGTACAGTACATAAGTCTGATTTGACAGTGGCAAAACAACCTGATGAGGCAGTGAGTGAAAGACAAGGAAAACAGGGACAAAAAGATAGTTGCACGCATGAAGGTGACAAAGGAAACAACAAAGATCATAGAGTTACTAATCCTTGTTTTTATGCAGGTGAAAAACATAGTAAACAATTCAATCTTGGTCAGGGAAAAGATAAAAGACTGTTTGCAGGTCTGAGGACAGAGAAGAGGGAAAATGCATGTATCAATGCATTCCAAAATGCTAGAAGTGTAGGGATGTTTGCAGTTCCAGTTTACATGAACCAATGGAGTGGATTTTTGGATCAGTGGACCTTGTTTGAAGCTTGGATACAGTGCTATCAAACACAACTCATGAGGCATGATTCTTTTCTAGGGGGGGGTGTATGGTGCAAGAGCACCTACACCTCATCCTCCATTTTCGCTCATTTAATGAAAAAATGTTGTTAGGAGGTTAGAATTAGTCTTTTTGAGTCTTTTAGTCATTAATAAGGTCAATCAAGACCATTGAGCAGGATCTAGGGTGAGTTTTTGAGTTTTGAGTCAAAATATGCAAAAATGCAATCTTGCACTAAAAGTTGCTTCTATAGCCTTTGAAGGCAAAAATGTGAATTTTTATGTAATTGTGCAAGGTTTGGGGTCTTGAAAATGTAATAAGTCTGTTTCAATGTTATTTTAATGGTTGTTAAGGTCTTAGGTCTTTAGGATTGCAAAGTTGCTTCAAAATGCAAAGTTGTCATAAGGAAATTTGGCGTAAAATCAGCATTAATGATGTAATTTCATTAACTAATGGTTCCCTCCTTCAAAAATCAGTTGAGGGCAGTTGTAAATGATGTGAAACAAGTTTAATAAGCCTCCCTTGGGTCGAGGTTGGGCTGTTGTTGGCAGTTTTGAAGTTTTGAAGCATTTAATAAGAAGAAAACTTTGTTTTTTCTGTTTTTTACAGCATTTTTTCCTGATCCTGTGCTTGGTACGGCCTGTTACATAATTTTACGGACTCCAAATTGTAATGGTTTGAAAGAGGGAAGAGTCTAAATTCTTTTGGTGGTGATTTGACTCATTTTCATCAAGTATTGAATAAGTTACATCAATTTTAGTGAATGTGGGTCTGAAACCTTGCAAAGCAAGGGTTTGGTCACCAAAATGGATGTAATTCCCATTTCCACCGTGGGAAAAATCTAAAAAATGGTGGATTGGTAGATTTAGGACTCCTTTACATTATTCAATTTGTTTCATATTGAAAAATGGAGTTTTGAAAAAGTTATGTGATGCCCTAGCTCTGGTTTTACCTTGAAACAGTCTAGAAAATGATCATTTGTAAGCTTTTCTTTTGATTTCTGAGTATTTTAAAGAAAAATAATGAATGAAATATGTGAAAGGGGTCTTGGGGAACCTGTTGGAGTCTTTTAAAGGCATTATGGGTGTTGGGGTGTGCCTTGACAAGTTGAAAGCTTCCTTGTACATGCCTAGTTAAGCCTTGTTTATGGCTTGTAAATCAATCTTTTGATACATTTGTTTTGGGTGTTTGATCCTGTGCTTTTGGGAACTTGTGGGAGATCTTGTTAGAATTCTAAAACCTGATTTCATTGTCTGGTTAATGCCTTTAATAATTTTTTATTTTGACTGTCCTATTTGGCAATGTTGCAAGGTTGCATGGGCTTGTGTAAGAGTGATGAAAGAATGGGAGTTTTTGAGTGTAAAGTCAGGTTATTTGATCTTGTTTTGACATTTTGAGAGTGTACACAGCATCCCCAAGTCCTTCAAACATGTCTGGTTGTGTGAGTTGAGTTGGGTGATCAAGTTTCTTGTTGGAAGGAATAGTGAAGTTGATGTGTGCATTTAGAGAAGCTATTGGAAAAAGGTATTGCTTCCCCTGCCACTCTGCATTAATATTGCATTAGTTTTAAGTGTGACATAAGCATTTTGGCCCTCCTTTCTCCTTTTAGGTGAAAAACCCTGGAAGCACTAGAAAGACCTTGGATTCCAAAAATCTATGTTACATTTTGGTGAAGCTACTTTTTTGAATACTTTCTTGTCTAATTTTGAGTCCCTCATCATAAATCTAACTTGCATTGATCTTGCATTATGGTAACTTGCATGAATTCATTTGCATGCTAGGTTTCAAATTTTGCATTCATAAAAAGTGCATTTAGGTTGCATTTTTGGTATCTAATTTTATGTAAATTTTCTAAAATTATGCATTAGGTCTGCATCATAGCACTCAGAAAACATCAAATCCACAAAAAATTTCTAAAATTTCTAAAAAAATTCCATATTGGGACTCATTTGACACCTTGGGCGAATCAATCCCTTTTGACCCTAAAACTACCTTTTACAGAGATGAAAAACCTATTTTTAGGCTTTTGTTTGGTACTATTTCCTAGTTGTATCAGTAGGTTGCATTTTTGTAACACACATTTCATTAAATCTAGCCTAAATTAGCTCATTTCATGCATGGTTTCAATTTCAAGTTTGCATTCTCATATTGTTACATAGCATAATCAATCAATTATCATCTGGAAATTGCATTTTGAGTTAGCATAGATTGTTGTTTCAAAATTTTAATTTCAATCTTTTCCAAATTTTCAAAGAAAAAGTTAGGCAATAAGCATGATCGTCATTCATTCAATGCATGTCCTAGTTATGAGAGTCTCTTAGTGCAAGAGAGTGAAAATGACAATGTTAACCTTAAAGTCACACCCTCTCATATATCCCCTATTTGTGTGGATAATGTGATAGAAGAGCATACAAACATAGATACTTATGATGATCATAATTTTACTTCTCCCAATACCTCTCCTTTTAGTGACAAAGGTATCTTGGTGAAAGAAGATCTTGTTTTCCCTTCTCCTTATTCCCTTTTAGAAGAAATTTTAGCACAAGAGAATGAAATAATAGACACATTCTCAAACATCACCTTACCTCATTTCCATTGTGAGAATAATTTTGAGGAAGATAAGATTATAAATGATGAAGATGCATTGGTCTACAACAACCCTCTTTATGATCCTTCCCCTATCTATCCTATTTTGGAAGACATTTGAAAACAAAGGAATGACGTAAATGCTCATGATAATCATACTTGTTCTTCTCCTAGTATCTCCCCTAGCTGTAATAAAGATGCTTTGATGTTAGAAAAGACAACCAATGAGAGTCATGAGAATCTTAGTTATCCCCTTTCACCTAAGAAAAACCTTATTGAGCAAGCCAATTCAACCATTGATCATCCTCATACTTGTGACGAAGTCCTTTTCGGAGAACCAACCTTAGAACATGTCAAGAAAATTTGGTTTGTAGTTCTCCTCAAAACCCTCCTCCTAGGAACAATATCATGATGCAAGACAAGAACCACAATAATTATATAGACTCTCACTTTCTAAGGGATATTAACATTATTCAACCTCAACTTATCCTTTACCCCCCTTCACATAAACCTCCACCTCAAAACAAACCTAAATTTGTCCTTTACTCACCTAATAATAATGTATCGCAAAAGCTAAGTTATAATGTTGTTTCTCATACATATAACACTTGAAATAATCTGCAATTGTCACAACCAAACCCAACACCCTTACCTTTTCCTAATCCTATCCCCCCTAGACCTATCTTACCAAATCTTCCTAGTGGAAAGGAGTACAATCTTGTTGAATAACTAAAGAATACTCCTGCTAAAATTTCATTATGGGACCTTATTCAAGCCTCCCCTCACTATCACAACATGATCTAATCAACCTTGCAAAAAGTTCTTGTCCGTTCTAATGCACAACCAACTAACATTGCAGCCATGATCCAAGGAATAAATGTTGACTTTGTTTTCCACCAAAGTGAACTTCCTCCTTTGGAAGTGCAAAAACAAAATGAAGCTTTCATGATCATTGTTCAATACAATTGGATAGCGATAATGCGAACCCTTATTGATAATGGTTATGCCCTTAATGTGTGCAGTGTGAATCTCCTTGATAGATTTCATGTTGACAAGTCACAAATAATACCTAATTTATTATCTATTCAAGGATTTGATAATACAGCAAAGAAACTGCTTGGTGTAATTACTTTGCAAAATCCTATTCATGTCATGCCTTATGATCTTCCATATAATCTTCTTTTAGGCAGACAATGGATTCATGAGATGAATGCAATGCCTTCAACCCTTTATCATATAATGAAATATGTCTATAACAATAAAATTTATCAAGTTGAAGCAAACCCCGAGCTTGAAAGTTGCTTGCACCTTGCAAAAGGATCTATAAGTCCTCTGAACACATTGATTCCAACATCCAATATAGATCCTCTTGAAATTGAACACAACAATGAGAACTCGGTGTCTAAATTATTTGGTGACAATTGGGGATCCTTAGAATTCACACCATCATTTATGGGCGAATACATAATTACACAAAATAAAGAAGAGAAACAAGCACAACCAACCATCATGACAACTCAAAATTCACCACAATCTTCTCAACCATCTATCTCCTCTACTTTGGAAGAAAATACAACATACACAACAACCTTTGATGAACACAATAATGAAAAACCACCCAATTACAAAACAATGAAAAAGCTTTATGGAAAAGGTTATGAAATCATGCAACAACTTGTGTATAATTGAAACGAATGTGGTGCTCGAGAATAAGGCATTCACAACCCTATCGACCCTATCACACAACAAACAACACATGGTCTTGGCTATTGTCCTATAATAGAGATCGCCAAACCTTCACCCAACATCAAAAATCTCACACAACATACTACTAAATCATCCTTAACAGTCGTCCATCCTTAACTCATCAACACTAGTGGTCTTGAACATCATCCTTTACCAAACATGAAACAAACAATGAACTCTTCGCTTAATGTCAATGTAATCTCACAAGACACCAATGATTGGAATTCGATAGATTTTCCCTCCTCCTATAAGAGTGAGAAAAAAATCTTGCAACCTAGAGAAACTTGTGTAAGTATGAAATCTACTACTAAGCAAGATGTGCCTTTGTCATCAACTATAAGACGACCTTCTACCATTGATCAAGAGGGTATCTTGCCAAGACTCCTCCAAGATCACTTGATCACCCTCCCATTGGATGTTGTGGTTGTCTTTCTAATATGTGGTTGTCATTGATGTCAACACTACTAGCATTATTGTATTGAAGGTTGTATATGTTGAGGATATTGAGAAAATTGTTAAAAGAACAGTTGCAGGTTGCCAGTGGAACAGTGAAGGTTAGGAAGGTGTTCTTTTCTAAAAATTGTAGATCAGTTGTTGTGGACTAAAGGGTTTATTATTGAGATTATTTAGTTCATCTATCGGAAGTTTTAGAGGTCCATGTGAAGACTTGATCGTGCTATGAATAGTTGTGTTCTGACAATTTTTTTTGGTTTCTATCAATGTTTCTGATTGAAGTTTGTGTAATTCTAGTTGTTGTGGATGCCTCTCTATTAGTTCCTAATGTTTTTGGATGTTTCTAGATCATTCTTCATCATTTTTGTACATCCGCATTGATCGGTGTGCTTGTGGTCAAATATTTTTCTTGTGCATGTTCAAACTTTCATGTTCCTGGCCAACATGTTGGTGGTATTGTGTTGCAGATCCTTGGAGATTGAAATTTGAATGTTTGGAATGCTCATGGATATTGTTTTGGGTCGCATCATTGTATTGGATAATGGTGTTGAATTAGCATTGAAAACTTAATTGTTAATTTGCGCCGACATTGTAAATATGTTTTATTTTTCTGTCCGACTAAGTGGTTGATGTTATTCCATAATGCAAATATATATAAGTGATTGGTTGAACACAGTTAGTGTGTGTGTGGTGTGAGAGAGAAGCTAGAAATAATGCAAGTGTGTGATAATTGATCTATTCATTCGATTGCAAAGAAAAGTGAGAGTGAAGAGTGAAGGAGTTTTTTTGTGCTTAACATGAACTATAATCAGGCTTGTGAAGCTATTTTCTCAGTTCATACCCTCTAGATTTAATCCTATTTTTTATTGTTGGGCAGTGAGCCCCTATTGTATTTGAGCAGTGAGCTCTAGGTAGTGTGCCTGAATGCATGTGCATTCTAGTTTCTATTTTCTTTATACTTTTAACAGGGTATAATATTGTGGACTAACATCCACCGTGGTTTTTCCCCTAACAGGGTTTCCACATAAAAAATATTGGCGTTCTCTGTATTTCTGATGTGTTGATTGTTTATGGTTTATTGTTCATTCATT
Organism: Sequoia sempervirens; assembly: GCA_007258455.2. Taxonomy (NCBI): domain Eukaryota; kingdom Viridiplantae; phylum Streptophyta; class Pinopsida; order Cupressales; family Cupressaceae; genus Sequoia; species Sequoia sempervirens. Next base: position 411,233,390 of record VDFB02000003.1, read on the forward strand.
AGATCTATGATTAAGTTAAGTAAATATTAAAAAATTTAATATTTTGCGACAACTGATTCACCCCCCTCTCAATTTTCTATCCTTTTTTTTCCAACAATTGGTATTAGATCAGGTTCCTCTGAAGAATTTTAAAATCTTGAGGTGATCCAAGATGACATCATACTAGAAGGACAGTCCTAGATTCGATGGAACAAACTACTCACTGTGGAAAGCTAGGATGGAGTGTCATTTGAGGTGTATTGGTGAACCCTACTGGAAGATTATAAAGAATACATATGTTATTCCTCAAAATGGTCCTTCCACTGTTGATGAGATTAAAGAGGTTGAGAATGATGTCAGGGCTATGGAAGCTTTGTTGAGTGCTCTAACAAATTCGAAAATGACAAATGTGACTAAAGACAACTCATGAGATTTGGATGAAGCTGGAAAATTTGTATGAAGGAGATGTACATGTGAAGATGGCTAAGCTACAGAGTTTAAAAGGCAAGTATGAAAATTTTAAGATGGGTGAAGATGAAAATATTTCTTCTTTTATGCAAAGAGTAAATGAACTAGTGATGGGTATTAGATGTGTCAGTGGTACCATGCAAGAAGAAGAAATTGTAGCTAAATTGCTCAAATGATTTTATCCCTCTTACAAATCAAAGGCTTGTGCTATTGAAGAAACTAGATCATTGATGAATATAACAAGAGATACACTAATTGGTAAACTTTTTGCCTTTGAATTGAGTGAATTTGGTGAATTTGTTCCCAAGACTGAAACTGCATTTAAGGCTAATGTATCTAGAAGAAACAAGAAAAGATATGATCTAGGGGAATCTTCTAGAAAGTCATTCAAGTATGAAGAAGAAATTTAACAGCTTGAAGATGAAGAAAGAGAAGTAGAAGAATTGGAAGCATTGATCGTGAAGAAAGAAGGTAGAGGACAAGGTAAGTATAAAGGAGTGTTTCCTATTAAATGTTTTTCCTGCAGTAAAATAGTTCATTTTGCATCAAGATGTCCTGAAAGAGTTCCTAGATCTAAGCCTATCAAGTCTAGATTCCAAAATAAATGTTACTATGCTGAAGGAGTGACTGATGATGAGTCTGATAAATATAATGGAAATGAAGATGAATGGGTTTTCATTGCTATCATTGAAAATAGTCATGTGGCTACTAAATCTGGTAAAGTTGAGAAAGCTCTTATAGCCCGAATTGAAGATAAGGATGAGTGGGTTATTGACAGCAGATGCTCACATCATATGATTGGTGACAAAAGAAAATTTGTAAGTCTAGAAAAGTATGACAATGGGGTTGTAAGATTTGGAGACAACAATGCTGGTGTGATTCGTGGCAGAGGGTCTATTTGTCTTGGTGGTAAGCACAACACTGAGGATGTTCTTTATGTTGAAGGGTTGAAGCACAATATGTTGAGTGTTGGAAAAATGGTGGAAAAGGGTTATGATCTTCAATTCAAAGATGGAAGGTGTAGGAAACTTTGAAGCTCTAGAAAGATAATTGCTTCAAGTAAAAAGACAAAAGGTAATATTTTTCACCTAAATACTGCTAGTCAAAGTTGTTTAATTGCTCAAGTAGATGAAAGTTGGTTATGGGACAGGAGGCCATGTCATGTGAATTTTGATAACATTGTCATGTAAGTGTTAGAACTGTAAAAATTTGAAATTTTTACAGTCAATTGCATTAATGAGATTTCAAAATAAGTCTTGACCGTAAGCATAAAATACTCTCTTCATAACATTTTTCCCATATTTGGCCATGTGTCCCCATGTAATCCATTTAATCCTAAATATATCACAGTATAATTCCTATCGGCATGAGTTGATCCGGGTCTCCCCGACCCATAATGCATTTTCTACTAATATGTATACTTGTTGCAGACTATCGGCAGGACACATTTATTGTTTCGGCGAAAGAAAGGTCATATCGGCAAGAGATTTGTTATCAGAATGAGTCATAACGAACTCATATATGTCTCACTGACTAGCGCATGGAGTGATGTATCAACCAAACAAAATGTTATCGGAATGATGTCTTACCGAAAGCATCAGGTCTTGTCGATAAGGCACAAAGGGATTCCATCAGAAAGCTATCGGGAGGAAGTCATGTAGTCTTGCCAACTCAAAAGTCACACTGATAGAGATATGCATCAGTGAGAGAAGAGGTCATCAGCGTGAGTTCCACCGAGTGTGATAGTTACACTGATGAAATACTTCGGGGAGAGTCTCACCGAATGGAACATATTGAAGAAAAGGGTTTGACAAGACAATTGATATTGGTATGATTCTTTTCGAGTTTTCAAAGTCATGCCAAGGTGTGGTTTCATCGGTGAGAGTGTGATTATGTCTTAGCGACCAGAAAGTTACTACAGGGTGCATCTCGGTAAGACACAATGAAGTCTATGAAACATCTCCCCGACTTGGAATTGTCACAACAATATACAAAACTGAAGCGATAGCCATCGGTGTGATTCCAAATGTTGATGAGACCATAGGATGTCTTGGTGAAAATTTTAATGAACGTTGCAAAAATATATCGCCCCAGATTTGAAAATTTCTCATCGACAAAACGTTTGATGCGACAGTATCTGTGTCAAATATGTTTACGTTCGTGCTTCAGCTAACACATTAATGGCACGATGGAATATAACAGTGAGAATTTAATTGAAGGCATCAGTGTTGAATTGATAATTGAAGAACTAGGGCATCTTTCAGTCTGAAAAAACTTGAGCAAGATACAATAAGTAATTGCACCTTAGCTCTTCAAATTTTTAACTTCGGTATCTCTGAAGAATGGAATCCCCAGCTCTGGAAAAGTTAAAGGTAGAAAACATAGTGAAAGCAGTCAGACTAAGGGAAAGAAATAGAAAACTGAAGGGGAACATGAGGGCATAGAACAAAGATTGAATCAGGATCTCATTGACCAGTTACCTGGCTAAGGGCCTAAAGCCAGAAGATTTGCACAACTTAGGGCAGAACTAGACAAACTAGATGATAAATGCAAGTTTACTGGAGATGTTTGGACTCAAATAAGGGGATATGAATTGTTCAATTTCCATTATCATCGAAGAAACCATTTTGAACCAGTTTGCAATCCGTGGAAGCTGAATGTGGGAAAACTGGTGTGCCCTAATGTATTTGTAAATGCGGAATTGGTAAAATTGCTAGCTGATCATTATGACCCGAAACACAAAGCTATATGTGACCCATCTGGAAAGCCATAGATACATTTGTTAAAAGAGGACTTAGGTGAGGTTTTCAATTTGGAAGGGTTTTGCAATGAGGAGATCATATACGAAGAATTGGAGAAGGAATTCTCGAGAATGGATACGATTTATAAGGGTTGGAGGCTACCCATTCATAGGGTTAAATAGGGCAGCAAACCAATTCCTCTATAGGATAGTGAGGGGCCCCCTTATCATGTGGACCTATTTGAACCTTACATGAAATACACCTACTTCTCAGTTTTTTAGGTATTGGGAATGGATGCCCCAGAATATATGTCAATTGTGCCAATGATTATCATAGCAAATATCTAGTACCACAATTCTAGGCCATTTGATTATGCCTTGTACATCTTTAAGGGGCTTGATTCAGGACTGATGGCTATCAAAGGTGGATCTTCTACCTTTCAGCTCAGGCATTCTTCATTGTTGATGCATCTAGTACTCTATTTTGGACAAGAGTTGGGAGTATGGCCTCCGGAGATGAGAATTTCTCAGTTTAATAAAGATGGTGAAACATTACCACTTCAATTGTGGACTGCTATTTGGGATAGCAGGTTTGCCAATGCTAGTTTCATTCATTTTGAAGAATATTTTGTAAAAATGTTGTATAGACTGTACCATTATCCTTGTAATTATTCATTATCTGATGAGATAAAGAGATTTCTTCAACAAAAAGATTTCAATGGGCCAATTGATCATAATTGGGGAGATTGGTATTGCTTGGAGGGAGCTACCATGATCAGAATTTATGGGTTTGAGGATGCCCCTTTTATTTTACCAAAAATGGTTCCAAACAGAATTGCATATTTGGAGATTGTCAGACAGATGAATTACTGCAGTGTAATGAATTTTAGCTCTTTTGGGAAGCAAGCCTTTATGCCTAGTACATTGTGCTTTGGTGATTTCGATGTGTTGGCCAAGGAAGGATACAATTTGATCCTTGATAATTTTTTGCATTATAACATGAAGAGAGGACCACTTAGAAAAAACTTTGATCCAGAGGGATATATTAATTTTTCTAAAGTGAAGATAAACTTTGGAGGGTATCAACATGTGCCCTATCTCTTTGATGATATGATCCAAAACTTAGATGAAGAAGAAGCAAAGATAGTGGTTGAAAGGTATAATCAAGGATTGCAGGATGCAGAGTTGTTGTCTTCTGGAGAAGAAGCATCCAAGGATAATATGCCACAGATTCAACCAAGTAAAGTATCCAGGTTGAGGACTCAGCATTATATTTTCCCAACTAGAGAGTTGAGTATTGAAGACAGTGAAGAAGAAGATGCAAGGCATATTGAATACACACCATTTGTATCTGATGATGAATTTATTAATTCCCCAAAATTCAAAGCATTTTTGTATAAACATAAGGGAAAAGAAGTAAGGGAAAAGGTTGATAATGTTACTATAGGAAATGAGGAGCAATTGCTAAGTGAATTGAGAAGGTGTGTAGATGAAGAGATGACAGGTATGACCCCTAAAAAGGGGAGGAAAATGTTGGAAAATGCTGGTGTCATGATCTTTCCTGGGTTGGATCTCAATTCTACACTTGTCTTTGATAGTTTCTTGAAGGACAGTAATGCTACACACAAGCTTGACAAATAAAAGGTAACAGAGGTGTATGCTGGATCCAAATACAATACTGATGAAGGATCATTGATGATTTGGGCCTTGTACCCACCCCATAGGAAGTCAGTAGTTATTGACATAGAAAAGGAATTTGGAAATGTCATGAATCTAAAGGTTGGAGAGGCTGATCATGTGGCTACTACAGAAATTGGAGTTAATATTACAAAATTGAACAAAGCACAAATTCAGATGTTGATAAAAGAAAGGGAAATGTACAAGCTAAATAATGAAAGGATGTTGAGAGAAAATGACAGATTAAAGGATTTAGTAGGTGTTACTATGAAGACACCCAGGATGCTTACTCAAGGCAAAAGTTCTCAGTCAAAGGATCATTGGGAGGGATCAAGTGCTTACTCCCAAGGAAAACATGATGCACTTGTGGAAATAATCAGGAAGAGGCGGAATGGTTTAACATCTTGGTTGAGTAAGCTCTAGGGAAAGTATTCCCATACACTTGCTGCATTGAAAGAGCATGAAAGAATGAATGAACAAATTATGGAGAATTTTTAGGAAGTGAGCTAGAGAGATGCTGCTAATAATGTAGCAATTGAAAATGCTAATCATTTTATAAATAGGCATCGGAACTTCCATGATGAATTGTAGGAGGATGCGCAGGGATTGATAGATGCTACTATGAAAACATCGACCGCACTCTTTGATGATGGAGGAAAACTAAAGGAAGCTTCCAAATGGAAAAATGAGAATGAGTCGATGTTGTGCAAAATCCTGAGGGTTGCTATTGCTGAAAGCACGACATTGGATGAGGCGAGCGAGCATAATGAAAAGATGATAAGGATGGAGATTTCAATCCAGAACACAATTGGAGATGCGGATACACATGAGCGCAAGGATTATTTGGATCATCTAACTAAGATTCATTTGTGGATAAACAGAGCTTAATTTTTCTTTAATCTATTTGTTATGTAAACATATGACATTTCCAAAAGGAGGCATGTTTTCGATGTATAAATATCTGTTTCGGAAATGAAATAGAGATAGGTAGAATAGGATAGAAGATAGGATAGAAGATATAGTAGAACATAATGTTTCAAAAATATGAGACTTTGATGCATGCTTGAAATTATGGAGATATCAATGAGAATCATTTAATATGCTGGCGTATTTCTGATGTCAATTGTCTGTTGTGCTCATTAAAAATATTTTTAAAGTTGTCTCCAAGATTGATGTTGTCTGGTTATTTAAATTGACATAACAAGTTTATGTTCGGTTTATCAGTGAACATTTGTTGTATCTATGTGATTGGTTGATTGGTTCTCTCAAGGAAGGATTAAATCCTTTTAATTAATCACAGTAATCAGGGAAGTTCATCTGGATCAATAAGAAGAACTTGATAATCACAATATTGCATGTTTATACAAGTTATAAACAAAACATATGCCAAATAATTTGAATTTTCTCCAGAAAGAAGTCGCTCATTTAAGATTTCATTTGACTCTGCATACCCAATAAGGCACTAGTCTCCACATTTTCATCATTCGGTTTTACTCAATTATTTTTACATCTATTAACTGAACATATTAGGATTTAGTTTTGAATATTGCTATACAATTTATACCAAATTTAATTTTATTTGTCCACTTCCATCTGCCATCGTGGAAAAATCACTGCAAGAGAGAAGATCAAAAGTCAAGTCTACCCAATTCATATAGGTACACCCACCAAGGTTAAGCAGCACTAGAAGTGTAGAAAGCTTAAACCATTTGGCTTTGTCTGATACCCTAAAACGTACCAAGATATTGGCAACCTCTTGAGGTATTCTTACCTTTGTTTTTGAGAGCTAACAGTAAGTTCCACTCAAGCAATAAGAGATCTACCTAAGCTAGTGAAGTTTGCTAACACAATCTACAAGGAATGTCAGATGGGAAAATAGATTAGAGTCTTCTTCTGAAGCAAACAACATCATACAAATGGTTTGCTTTCTTAAGAGAAAAGTGTGAAGCATTAGAAAAGTTCAAAAGTTTCAAGCCTATGGCAGAGAATGAGAAAGGTCTAAAAATAAAATGCTTAAGGTCAGACAGAGGTGGTGAGTTCACCTCCAGGGAGTTCAATTCCTTTTGTGAAGAGCATGGGATCAGAAGACAGTTATCTTCCCCCGAAACCCCACAATAGAATGGAGTTGCAGAGAGAAAGAATAGAACAATTCTAGATGTTTCTAGAACAATGATGATAGAAGGAAATGTCTCTCACATCTACTGGAGTGAAGCTATAAGTATTGTTGTGTACACTTTGAACTGGGTAAATGTCAATGGTGATTTTGGAAAGACTCCTTTTGAGCTATGGTTTGGCTATAAGCCTACTGTTAAGTATTTCAAGATCTTTGGAAGTAAATGCTATATTAAGAGAGATGAGGATATAGGAAATTTTGATGCAAGAAGCGATGAAGGAATATTTCTAGGTTACTCTACCAAAAGAAAGGCCTACCGGTGCTATAACAGAAGACTGAGAAAGACGGTTGAGAGTGCAAATGTCAGAGTTGATGAGGACTCTACTACATCATCCAGATATTGTGGATATGATTCAAATGAAAACAATACAAATCAAGGGAAGAATGCTCAGAAACATAATCAACATCAGATTGTGCCATATGTTCTAGTAAAACAACCTCAATTTGTTCTGGTAAGTCAGGAAGTAGAAACAAGTGCAAGTGTAGAAGAAAGAATAGAAGAACCAAAAGCCCAAGAAATTCCTAAAGTTCAAAGGTATGTAAATCTAAACCATTCCGAAAATAAAATCATAGGAGATAAGAGTAAAGGTGTGCAAACTAGAAGGAATATTGCAGAAGAGTATTGCCTGATTTCCAAGATTCAACCTAAAGATGTCAATGAAGCCTACAATGATGAACACTAGCTGGAAGCTATGAAACAAGAGCTAATGCAGATTGAAAAGAGTAATACATGGACACTTGTTCCTAGACCTAAAGATAAAAATGTGATTGGTACTAAATGGGTCTTTCGAAATAAGCTAAATGAACACGGTGAAGTTGTCCATAATAAAGCAAGACTAGTATGTAAATGGTATTCACAAATGGAATGTATTGATTTTGAAGAAACCTTTGCCTTTGTTGCTAGAATTGAATATGTTAGATTATTTCTCGCTTATGCTACATATAAGAACTATAAAGTCTATCAAATGGATGTGAAGTCAACCTTTCTGAATGGAGAACTAGAAGAAGAATTTTATATTGAACAGTTGGATGGATTTCAACTAACTAATAAGGAAAACATGGTTTGTTGATTGAAGAAAGCTCTATGTGGACTTAAGCAAGCCCCCAAAGCCTGGTATGCTAGACTGGACAAATACTTACTGAAGCTTGGATTCAATAAAGGTATTGTTGATAGAAACTTCTATTTCAAGTTGGATCATGAAAAAGAGTTCATTATTGAGGTCTTTGTTGATGACATTATTTTTGGAGGAGATGATAATATGTGTATGAAGTTTGTTGATGAAATGAAGAGTGAATTTGAGATGAGTATGATTAGAGAGATGAAGTTCTTTTTGGGATTGCAAGTTAGTTAGATAAGGGGATCTTCATATCTCAGTCCAAATAGTTGAGAGAGGTTCTAAATAAGTTTGGCATGGAAGATTCAAACCTTGTTGATACTCCCATGGTAACAGAATGTAATTTAACACCGACGGATGACTCTCCTAAGACAAAGAAGACAAGATATAGGTCAATGATTGGTGGATTACTCTATTTAACTCAAACTGGACCAAACATAATGAATGTTGTGTCTATGGTTGCTAGATTTCAGGCTGATCCAAAAAAATCACATGTGACTATTGTTAAGAGAATCTTCAGATATCTAAAAGGAGCTATTGATTTTGGACTTTGGTATCCAAAGGATGATGATCTTACTTTGAGTGCATATACTGATGCAAATTGGGTAGGAGATGTAGATGGCAGGAAGAGTACTAGTGGTGGTGCCTTATTCCTAGGGAAGAAGCTGGTGTCTTGGTTGAGCAAAAAGTAGAATTCCATTTCTCTATCTACTGCTGAAGAAGAGTCTATTGTTGTTGCAAACAACTATACTCAAGTGATGTGGATGAAATAGATGCTGAAAGATATTAGGGTGGTATATGAAGATCCTATTGCCATATATTGTGACAATTCAAGTGCAATAAAAATTTCAAAGAATCCAATGCTACACTGTAAGACTAAGAATATATCCATCAAGTTTCACTTCTTGAGGGAGAAAGTAAATGAGAAAGAAGTCAGACTGGAGTATGTGCCTACCAAAGAATAGGTTATAGACATTTTCACTAAGCCATTTTTGAAGGATACTTTTGAATATATCAGAGAAATGCTAGGGGTAATTACCCCTCCTCATAAGAACTAAGAGATGAATTTACTTGCATCAATTCATATGCTTCAAAGCTATATTTCTTGATATAGAATGATGTTTTTGTGGCTGCTACTTAGGGGATTAGTCAGATGTGTAGTTATGTGGTTCAGAGCTTATATGTGGGAAGATAATGCTTATCTTTTCCATTGATGTCAAAGAGGGAGAAGAGTTATGTGAAAAACTATTGCTTATCTGGGGAGAAGAACCTTGTGGGGAGAAGACCATGTAGAAGAGGTCAAGGAACAAGAGTCAGAATCTAAGGGGGAGTAAGTGTTGATTGAGATTTGTGTTGATGGTGTTTTTCACATCATGTGTTGCCATCAATGCCAAAGGGGGAGATTGTTGGATATTGTGGTTATGTTGCTGATATGTGCTTGTCATTGATTTCAACACTATTAGCATTATTGTATTGAGGTTGTATATGTCGAGCATATTGAGAAAATTGTTAAAAGAAGAGTTGCAAGTTGTCAGTGGAACAATGAAGGTCATGAAGGTGTTTTTTTCTGAACATTGTAGATCAGTTTTTGTGGACTAAATGGTTTATTGTTGAGAGTATTTAGTCAATCTACAGGAAGTTTCAGAGGTCCAGGTGAAGACTTGATCGTGCTATGAACAATTATTTTTTGATAGTGTTTTTGTTGTCTCTATCAGTGTTCTTGATTGAAGTTTGTGTAATTCTAGTTGTTGGGGATGCCTCTTTGTTAGTTCCTGATGTTTGTGGATGTTTCTAGATCATTCTCCATCATTGTTGTATGTCTGTGTTGATCGGTGTGCTCATGGTCAAATATTTTTCTTGTGCATGTTCGGGTTTTCATGTTCTTGGCTGACGTGTTGGTGGTAAACTATTGTGAATCCTTGGAGATTGAAATTTTAATGTTTGGTGTGCTCGTGGATATTATTTTGGGTTGCATCATTGTATTGGCCGACGGTGTTTAATTTTCATTAAAAATTTAATTGTTAATTTGGGCCGACATTGTAAATATGTTTTATTTTTTTGGCCGACTAAGTGGTTGATGTAATTCCATAATGTGGATATATATAAGTGATTGGTTGAGCAAATTTAGTGTGTGTGTGTGTGGTGTGAGAGGAGCCAGAAATAGTGCAAGTGTGTGATAATTGATCTATTCATTCGATTGCAGATTAGAGTGAGAGTGAAGAGTGAAGGAGTTTTTATGTGCTTAACTGGAACTGTAATCAAGCTTCTGTAGAAGCTATTTTCTTAGTTCATACCCTCTAAATTTAATCCTATTTTGTATTTTTGGGCAATGAGCCCCTATTGTATTTGAGCAGTGAGCTCTAGGTAGTGTGCCTGAATGCATGTGCATTCCCCTTTCTATTTTCTTTATACTTTTAACAAGGTATAATATTGCGGACTAACATCCACCATGGTTTTTCCCCTAATAGGGTTTCCACATAAAATATCTTGGTGTTATTTGTGTTTCTAATGTGTTGATTGTTTATGCTTTATTGTTCATTCATCTGATCTGTGATTAAGTTAAGTAAAGATTGAAAATTTTAATATTATGTGACAACTGATTCACCCCCCACTCTCAGTTGTTTGTCCTTGTTTTGCCAACACCTCCCTCCTAGAACTCTTAAGAAATGCTATTCCCAGACTTCATTTTGTGCCTATCATAGAGTTCATGGTCATTCCACTAATGAATGTAAGGCGTTAAGTAGTAAAATCCAATATCTTAAGGAGTTTGGTATGCTTCCCTTTGTGGGGGGCATCGAGTTCCTCTAATTGATACCGATTTTTACTCTCGCCTACATTTCATCAATCATTTCGGCTCACCCTTGTCCTACACTCTATTGGAACTATAAAAATATGATGATTTTTGCATATCTTTCATCCCCTTGGGTCTCCATTTGAGTCCTACCTTTGGCACATTTTCCTCATTTCATGATATTTTCACCCTTGTTTGGTCATGTGACCCCATTGAATCCATCGAATCATGCACTATTCACGTTGTTGTCCATATCGACATAAATCTATCTAGGTCTCCCCATCCCGTGATGCTTTTGTGTTAACATATGTTTGTTGCAGATTCATTGGCATGACTTCTTCATTGTCACTGCGATCGGCATTCACCTATAGGATTCTATCGGCATGACATTCACGTGGTTCCAGTGACCGTGGAGGAACCTATCAGCGAGAGTTTGGTCTTCGGTATATTGTCTCACCAAGTGCTTTATGTCTCGCCAACCGATATATGGAGATGCATCGGCAAAAGATTTTCTTCAAGGTAACATCTTGGTGAGTGACCTTCCGTCTCACCGATATTACACAAGAGGCTCGTCAGTGAGAGACTTTTTCATTGGAGTAAGTCATAGCGACTTCACATTGTCTCACCGATCGGTGGCGGAAAGATGCACATATCGGTAAGATTTAAAGCTTTCGGCATGTGGTCTTGGCGAGTTTGGATTGTCTTACTGACTAACAACATAAGGACATGCATCTCAGTATGACTAATGGGCATCGATGTAACATCTTGGCGATCTTGTCAGGTCTTGCTGATTCATTTTCTAACGCTGAGATGCAGATTGCATTGGCATGAAAATTTTTATGTCTCAGTGAAATAAATGTATCATGGGGTGCTTTAGATAAGACACAGGATAATCTATGAAGCGTCTTCTGGACTTGGTGTTGTCTTGGTGATCTATGGCGAACTCGAGGGCTTTCGTTGAAACATAATATGCTCTGTGAGATGTCTCCCCGATATCATAAGGTCACAGCGACACGCAAAAGGTAAAAGAACTTTCGTGGAAACAAAAAGTGATCTACAGGATATCTCCCTGACTCAGATATGTCATGGGGAAAGCGAATAAAACACGAGGATGAATAGCGATTGAATTGCCTTCAGCATAACCGCGATATGTCTTTTCGACTGTTTTAGTGAGATTAACAGATCAAACACTGTGGCTGACATGTAAATTCCTAAAATACCATTACAGGCCGACATGAATTGAGCCTGAATTCTGTGGAGGGCCGACATGGGATCTCAATATGATATATTTTTCTGATGTTGGTGTATAAATAGGCATTTTGTAATTGTGTAATGATCATCAGCTATTAGTTATTCGATATATAGTAGGCAAATTAGATGGATACAATACAATAGATTTATCAGATCAGAGACTATGGTGCATGTTTTCAAAATGGAGGTATTTATGAAAGTCAATTGATGTTGCTGCACATTTCTGGTGTCAATTATCTATTGAATTTAATGAAAGTATTGCTAAGTTGTCTCCAAGATGGATTCTTTCTGATTGTTTAAATTGATATAACAAGTTTATATTCAATTCATTAGTGCACATTTGTTGTTTCTATGTGGTTAATCGATTGGTTCTTTCAAGAAAAGATTAAATCCTTTTAAGTGATCATAGTTATCGAAAAGATTCATTTGGATTGTTAAAGTAGAGCTTAGTAGTTACAGTATTGCATGTTTATACAAGTTGTAAACAGAATGTATGCCAGATAATTTGAGTTTTCTTCAAAGAGTGTTGCTCATCTTGATTTCATTTGACTCCACATACCCAATAAGGCATTGGTCTTTGCATTTTCATCATAAAGATTCATTTTATATCTGTTAATTGAGTATTTTAGGATTTAGATTAAGAAGATCACTATTGCGCTTGAATTCATTTGTTCACTTGCATCTGCCATTGTGGACAAATAATTGCAAGAAGGATAACCATAAGTGAAGTCTGCTTCATTCAGAAAGGTACACCCACCTAGGTTTAGCAGCACCTGAAGAGTAGAAGGTTGAGTTCTCTTGACCTTTTCTGTTACCCTAAAGCATACCAAGAGATTGGCAGCCTCGAGGCATTCCGCCTGCATTTTTGAGAGCTAACGCACTCAGTGGGGGAAAGGGGTTATGTAGCCTTATCCTCGTATTTCACTTGTTTTTTCCTCCGTTGGCTAGTCATTAACCTTTCATGAACATATAAAATCAAGCTTGGGACGTGGACGATGTGCCTTAAGTTGGCTCACATGTGACATATTCCCTTTTTCATGATGTAGCTTCTTGAAAACATATGACTTGGCATAGGGATTTCTGAGTAAGCTCTCATGTTCTCCTTCTTCTACTTTAAAGAAATTGCACATAGTACCAGTGTTAATGGGAATAATTCATGATAAATTGGACTTAATGAGGCTTTGATTCAGGTGTTGTGAGGCATTTTATGCATCCACACTAGGTCTTGGACCCTTGCAAATGCATTTATCAAGGTCTTGTAAAGGTGTTGTAAAGTGTTGTAAGATACTTTCACACTTTTCTAGACTTAATAAACCCATTTCTCCCTAATTCAAGATTATTAAATGTATTTAATTGCATCTTTAGATCAATCTAGAAGGCTTTTAAAATAAACATAATGTTGAACTATTTTTGTAATGTGTCTTGCACATTCACATTGATTCTTTTTCCTTCCTAGGCTATGTGGACGTCATTTTAGAGTTGTAAAATGTATTTAATCACACTTTCACATTGAATTCTATTTCCCAAGCCCTAATTTACCTTTACATCATCACTAGTAGATCCCTATTACCCATATTGTGCATCCTAAAGCATTCTTTGATAAAATACCTGACAAAGTTGCAATATAAACCTTATTTTCTTATCTCCTGGCATCTTAGTTGTCAAAATAGCCCATGTGGGATCCATTTGCCATCCATGGTGAATCAGTCCCATCCAAGTGGGACCCATTCACCATGGGTGGCGAATGAGTCCCATTTGGCACATTTTTGACCTTTGAGTGGAAAAAATTGAAATTTAAGTATATTATATTTTCACATGTCAACCTTAGGGATCCAATTTATTGGCTAATAAGATGGATTTCCTATAAATACAACCTTCTAAGCCCTAATATTCATCTCTCAACTCATTTTACAATTCATTCTTCATTATTCATCCATCATTCCTCCATCTCAAGTCAAGCAACTTAGGGTTTCATCATTTCAAGTCACTAAGATATCAATGTTTAGACATTCAAGGGAAAATCCTTCATGTTTTGTTGCATAAATTCAAGATCAAATATCATGGAAACGTATTATTCCATGTTTCATTTCATTCTTTCATCATTTTGGTTTAATTACCTAAAAGGGGTTTGACCAAGGCAAACCCCCATGCCCTAACATTCAACATTTCTCTCTCTTGCCTTATGTGTTTGCAAATTTAGGTCTCTTGGAAGTTTGGAAATCATTAAGAATCAAGTTTCAAGGTTTCTCAAGTCTTCTCTTCATTGATCAAGTCAAAATATCAACAAAAACTCACTTTTAGGTTTGAAAATCAGAGTTTTGGAAGCAGACACCTATAAAGAATCAAAGTGCAAACCGAGAGCTCCAGATTCCACCTTTGAATATTCATAAATTAAAAAATGGACTCATTCACCATGAGTGGAAAATGAGCCCCATTTCCACATCAATTTTTAGTTTTCTGCATTTTTAGATACCCTTTTGTCAGAAACAGGTTCTAGCACAATTTTGCAGAACTGGGACTGATTCACCCAAAATGGTGAATGAGTCCCACCATGCCTAAAAACTAGATTCAGTAGCATTCTAAAATCCATTTCCTATCTCCATCCATATTCCAAGTGCATACTTTCAATTTCGTCAAGCATTTCTACTTGTTTTTGCATTACAAAATGTGTTTTCAAACATTTTTTGTTTCCTTTGTTTCCATTCATTAATCAATTAATATTATTAGTTTCTTGCATTCAAACATTTCATCTAGGTATATTTCATCCTTATTCCATCCATGTTGTATTGACTTTGAATGTAGACATGAGCATTTTGGCCCTTCTTTCTCCTTTTAGGTGAAAAACCCTAGAAGCGCTAGAAAGAGCTAGGATGTCAAAATCTATGTTACACTTTGCAAGGAAAGTAATGATGAATAAATGGAAATATGTATGTTTTACTATCTTTATATCACCAATGTCGACCACCATTAAAATTCAGCCACACCCTATGGGTGAGAACCACTTCTTTGGCCAATAGGTTTTATCCTCAATTCTATTTGTTTGAGAAAAAATGCTCAAGAAAAATCTCATTAGGGTTTGATGTGGGTGTTTAAAAGTAACCTACCATTGCATGTTTTCTTAATCTAAATTATGATCATGACTATATCTTCTCTTTCTTTTTATCCATCCTTTTTTACCTAAATAAACAATTTTTTTAGGTCTCCCTTATCACCCATTGTCATGTGGCTATAACTGTCCCATGAATCCTTGATGATTGATCTTTCATGACTATCATTCATATCTGAAGATGGAAATTTAAAATTCTTCAAGATAATTGTGCTATGTCCTTTCATTTCTTATAAATATTGATAACCATGACTATCCTATTTCAATGAGGTCATCTCAGTGCAATTACTTGATATCCACTTATTCTAGCTTCAACTGTGACTAAGGTCATATTTACTATCATGTATGAGCTAACTATCCTCATAAAATTGTCACTATCCATCGGTTATAGTAACTATCCCTACTTCTTTATTTTCCCTTAGCTTCATGGTACTTGTCCTATTTATTACAGTCATAGAGAGTATCTTTTTCATAAGGATTGTGTAAGATATAAAATTGTCACCACTTAGGGTCTTGGTCCTAGGGCAACAAAATTTCTATACTTCACATTCAAGGAAAAACCCTAGAGATCTCAAACTCAAGTGTTCAAATGAGAAATATATCTACTAAGGGACTATCCTAGGGTATTATTTTAGATTACAAGAGGGGTTCACCACCAAGTAAGAACTTGGAAATACTAATGCAATGTAAGATGCAAGGGTATGTGCAGGATCATCATGGAAAAAATAGGTCCTTAAGTGGCAGAAAATTCAGAAAAAACAGAGTTAGGAAACTTGAAGTAAAAATTTGAATATGTTATCTATATTATTTAAAAAATATGTAACAATAGAATCTGTAGCAAATTGAATGTAGTTTCTAAACTACTAGGTTTATTTTTAAAAATAAAAATCTATTTGGTGAAAATTTGAAATTTCAATGCAATAGTACTTAAATTTCGGAAAAATAAGTAGGTGTTTGTCCACCCTAACAACAATAAAATTATAATATTTTTTATAAGATTTTAGATATAAGTAGAGGACTCATGTCCCGATGTGATACATATTTTTTTGTAATTTTTTTCCAAGTAAATAATTAATTGTGAATTTTTTATTACAAATTTTAAAAAATATAAAAACTCGTATGTCTAACCACCTTAACTTGGTCAAAACTTCATAAAATTAATTTTTATTTTTTTTAATCCTATAGTATGTGAATCATAGAATGTGACTGATGTTTTGGATTCAAAAAATGTGATACCATTTGAAAGCTATAGATGTTTTTCAATCAGCCTATCAATCAGGATTTTAGTCGTAATTCAAATAGAAAATGAACAATAATTATTTATTAAATTCAAAGTAAAGCATAATTTATATTGGTGGAAAGTTGAGAATCTCCTTTAAAAATCCTTTTCATTTCATCAATTTTGGGTAAAAAAAAGTCATCAACCACATGGGCCATCATATCACTTACATATTGCCACTTTTTGGCCCATCATGATCATGCACATGCCCGCAACACTAAACCCTAGTTTGATGCAACGACCTAAAAAATACCTAGAAAAGTTTCTAAAACAAAATGTGTGCACTTGGAAACTTGTAGAGACATGAATGGAGACTAGGAATTCTGCAAATCCTAAAATTTTGGCCTACTGGGACTCACTCGCCATTCTGGGCAAATTAATTCCAATTCTGGATTTCTACAAAGGAGTAGGTTTCAAGCAAATAGGTATCCAAATCTTCAAAAATATCTTAAAAACACCTAAAGTGGGACTCATTCGTCATCTTGTGGAAAATGAGTCTAGTTTGTATTTTCTAGAACTTCAAAGTTTTGATTTGCACCTCTTAGTCTACTCTTTCTATTCCTCCAAGTTTTTGGATCTGAAACTCTGATTTCGGGACTATAGATGACCTTTTCATGAAGATTATGACCTTGCAAATGGGGAGACAACTCGAACAAGCTTGTAACCTAATCTTCAATGATCTTCAAGTCTTCAAGGCACCTAGATCTGTAATCACACAAAGAGAGAGAGAGAGAGAGAGAGAGAGAGAACAAGTATTGATTGTTAGGGAATGGGGGTTTTCCTTAGTCAAACCCCTTTTAGGTAATTAAACCAAATAATGAAACAATGAAATAAGGACATGAAACATGAAACATAAGATATGAAACATGAACAATGATACCTTGAGTGATGTATTGTAAATGATGCTTTATAAATCTACAACTCAACATGAAATGGCCATGAAGGATGTAGATCTTGATCTTGACAATAGGAGTAGAACAATGCTTGATCTTGGATCTTCAATGCTACATCACAACACTAGCTCAATAACATGCTTGATGCTTGATATGCTTGACATGATGATTGATCTTTAATTGCTACAATAATTGATGAAGAATTATGCCCTTGAATGCATTAGAAATGATCTTGAATGCTCTCTTGATGCTCTTGTGAAGTCTTAGAATGCTTAACTCTTGCTTGCTTGACTTGATAACATGTAGGCTTATGTGAAATAATTATTTGAAAGCTTTTTTATATAGGCAATCCACTCAAATGACTATTTACTTGATCCCTAAGGCCAACATAGAAGAAATTTGAACTTAAAACCCATTTTTCCCACTTAAACCTTGAAAATAGCTCAAATGGGACTCATTCGCCAAGTTGGGTGAATGAGTCCCACCTGGATGGGACTCATTCACCCAAAGTGGCGAATGGGTCCCACAAGGGCTATTTTTCCAGCTAAAGTGTCAGGGAGTGAATAAATTAAGTTTATATGTTGATCTTATAGGGTTTCTTATTGAAATATGCCTCGAGATGTATAATATGGGGTCGTAGAGGCCTATTAATTATGATAAAGGTCATAAATTCAATAGGTCCAAAAATCCAATGTGAAAGTGTAAATAAATGCACTTTACATCATTAAATTAAGGCAAAATTGGATCTATTTAGCTTAGAAGGGTCCTAAATCCCATGTGAATGTGCAAAGCACATTAAAACACTAGATTAGGGTGACATTAAGTCCAATTTATCATTAATTATTCCTGTTAAATTAGGTGAAATTGTACCATTTCCAAGGGGGACTCATTTCTATAATTACAGATTTCCCTTATATCCATTGACAATGATCTTTTATGTCTTATAACCATATTTTATTATCTGCAATCTTCCTTTTTATAAATCTTTATACACAAATAATCTCCCTTTGTTAATAGGTCTACCACTATTGAATGCTCAAGGAGACCTTCATGGTGAAAGCCTTTTCTATTTGTAACATGATTGTTTTTAATAGAGAACTATCCTCTTCAAAACTCTACTTTCATGTCTTCATGAACCTCTCATAATTTCCAAGGTATAACTAAGAGTTGTCCATGTATCTTGCACTTGACACTATCATGGTGATGAATCATATGCAAACTTCCTATCCTCATTCATCACTAGATTCATTGTAAGTATTCATTATCTTTTGGCATAAAAAAAACCTTATCATTTCTATATGATCACTTCCCTTGCACAGTCCTTTTAAGTAACATTCATAAGGTTTAGAAAATCTTGATCACTCTCTAGAATATCCCATTAAAAATGGTTTGTGCTTCAATGCACTACATAATTGATATAAAAAAGCCACTTTGCATATCAACCAGAGTTATAGGCTCTTTATTATAGTAAGAGGTAATCACTCTTAGATCATGTTATCATTACATTCTAACCTGATAAACTTGAGTCAACTTGAATGCACCCAATGATGATTGAAACCTAATTGTGATGACAGTGATTAATTTGTACATGAATTGTACTCATATGAGTGCCTCCATTTCTATCATAACATAGCCACATTAAACTTGTGTCACACATGAATGCATCTTGTATTTGTTATAGCACAATTGTGCCACATGACCAATAGAGTTATGGATCCCATAATTACAATCACAATAATTTGTTCCTTGGTTGTGCTCTTATGGTGATTCCATTACCGTTATAGCATAACCCTTTGGACTTATACTGCTTGAATCCTTACATTGCTTATTTTCTCTTTGGATGGATGGAAATTCAATGGCAAGGATTTGTATATAGATCATGCTCATATAAGTGTCATCACCATTATGCAATAGTACAATGGAATTTCCTTTCTTGAACCTTTACTTTATTTTTTATTTTTAGGTTTTCTTAGTGATTATTCTATTTTTGCATAGCATATTGCTAAAAGAAACCAAGCAAAAATTCATTCTATTATTACTTAACTCCTGCAACATAATTTTGGAATAAATGTTTCACCAGGCATTACTTCAAGCGTGAAGATTTTTTTTTTCTTATAATACATTCATTGAGAGTTGTACTAGAAAGCTTCTTATGCTAAAACCCATCTAGTAAACTTGTTTTAAGCTACATTTAGGAGGCTTCATGGATTTTTTTTTAATTTATACAAATTTTTTTTTATAGTAAATGCCATCAAATTCTTTCTGAAACTGAAATGATTTATTAATTGTGTTTTTATGATGATTAAATGTTTTATTTAGAAGGGGTTAATATGTGGCAGTTTTATGTGTAGGAAGAATAGATAGTGATGCAACATTTGGGTATGGAAGTTCAGGAAAACTTGGATTGCTATCAATGACATAAGCAAGTTGGAGAGTACTTTCAATCAGTTTGAAACACTTCTAGGTGTTTTCACTCGAAAGAAAAAGTTGAGTGTAGGAATACAAACATCACTAGATAGAGAAAATCATAAATATGTCGGTCCAATTTTAGATCCAATTTGAGGTCATGAATATTAGATAGAGAAAGTTCATACATTCTAAAGATAAAACCATAAATCTGTTGGTCCAATTTCACATCCAAATTAAGGTCGTGAAGCTCCGACAGAGGAAGTTCCTACATTCTAAAGATAAAATCATAAATTTGATGGTCCAATTGGAGATCCGATTACATTCTAAAGAGAAAATAATAAAATTGATGGTCCAATTGGAGATCCAATTTGAGGTCTTGAAGCTCTGACAGAGAAATTTCCTACATTCTAAAGATAAAATCATAAATCTTCTTGGTCCAATTTGAGGTCCAATTGTAAGGATTTATCTTTCTAATTATACTTCCCAACATTTGGCGTGATACAAATTGTTACTTTAGAATTATGGTATTTCTTTTCTTTTAATTTTTTCAACCCTCATTTTAGGGAAGAGCTCCAAAGATGGTTCCTTTAGATGGAGATTACACTTTTCCGCTATAGGTTTCATCTAGAAACATTAAAGGCTCAGGTACTATCATACTCAGAGCATATTTTATGTTGATATGGATATGTTCTAACCTATAGTTAATTATTGTAGCATTATAGATAGGCTAAATAGTTGGTCATATACTATTGTTTCTAATTCAAATTTTCTATACCTTATTCTAGGAGAAAATCACAAGGGGAGTTTATACATAAGACACCATTGTTTCAAATTCAAAATTTTTGGTTCTTTCACAATTGTTTACTTCATTTATTTGATCCAAGATAGCCTATTGTATAGAAGATTCCCTCAAAATCACAGTAAAATCCTTTATTCCAGGAAGACTATTTAGAATCTTCCCATCATAACAATGAACATAAACATCATTCATTAACCTGAACTTTGCAAGAGTTTCATCAAATTCTACTTTTCCACTCTCTTTTCCATTCTAAATTTTATTCCAAATTTCATCCATGTAGAACTTCCTCAGCCTGTAGATCCTGTTGTTAGCCATAACTTTACCAGGTGTCAAGGATAGCTTTGAGTTTTTACCCAAGAAAAATTTGATAAAATTCAGCCTTACCAGATACAATTTGTTGAAAATATCTTTGAAGTTATTCTAGAAAAGAGTTCCTGAGTGTATAATGTGCAATTTTGAATGAACCTTTTTGCATGAATTCCATATCTTTGATCAACTATTTTGAGCTTGATGATCCTCATCAAGAATGAGCAGACCTAAGCTCTCTAAAAGTGGTTTTCCAGTATGCTTAGCCTCTTCAAGAAGGTTCACATTTGTCTCACAAGTTAGGTATACAAAAATATTGTAGCCAATAACAAGCACACTTTTTCTTCTATGCCACCCACTTGTGAGAAAAATGTGAGCCTTCATGAAGAGGCTAAGCATATTGGAAAACTGCTTTTAGAGAGCACAAGTCTACTTGCTCTTGATGAAGTTAATCAAGCTCGAAATAGACGATCAAAGATATGGAATTCATGTAAAAAGGTTAATTCAAAACTGCGCATTATACTCTCAGAAACTCTTTTCCAGAATAACTTCAAAGAAATTTTCAACACATTGTATCTGGTAAGGCTGAATTTTATCAATTTCTACTTGGGTAAAAAATCGAAGCTATCCTTGACACCTGGTAAAGTTATGGCTAACAATAAGATCTACAGGTTGAAGAAGTTCTTCATGGATGAAATTGGGAATAAAATTCAGAATGGAAAAGAGAGTGGAAAAGTAGAATTTGATTAAACTCTTGCAAAGTTTAGGTTAATGATTGATGCTTTTGTTCATGTTATGATGGGAAGATTTTGAATAGTCTTCTCAGAATAAAGGATTTTACTGTAATTTTGAGAGCATCTTCTATATATCAAGATGTCTTAGATCAAATAAATGAAGCAAACAATTATGAAAGAGTCAACAATTTTGAATTGAAACAATGGTGTCTTATGTATAGACTCCCCCTGTGATTTTCTCCTAGAATAAGGTATAGCAATTTTTAATTTGAAACAATGGTATATGAACAACCATTTAGCCTATATGTTATGCTACAAAAATTAACTACAAGTTATAACATATCCATATCAGAAAAAAATAGTAGGTGCAATTCACCTCAAACTTTGTAATCCATGAACATTCTTTGTGCACATTAATATGTTGGTTATTATCTTGATCTCCTTTGTTATCAAAAGAATAATGAAGTTCATTGCATAAATCATGACCATTTTGCAGTACTATGATCCAGTGCTCTTTTAATTCTTACTAACTATTTTCTCAATCACCATGTGCAAATGACTTAGAGGACAAACCTTTGTCACCATTTGACAGTAACTTTCATTGTTTTTGGACTATTTGTTATGATTCAATCACTTTTTTACAGTGTTCTCCCTTTCTTGGTCCTATAGGATAGATGAAAATTCATAGTTTGCAACTCTCTAACAATGATATTCCTTTTAGTGATCTCAATCACCTAATTCAATGTGCTATCTTCTTCATTTCTCAGTGCTAACAATGCCTACACAGTGTTTTCTCAATCACAATTACAGTGCTCCTTCATTTGAAGATATTATGTTTCTTAGATAGTAATGTTTCAATGAAATCATATTTTTTATTGCAAATGTCTTGTTACACTTGTAGAGTTTTTTTGTACATAATATGTAGTCAAGATGCCTTTAAGTGGAGATCTTTCACAGAGGCAGTAGGATAATAGTGTCAATAAAATAATAGTGTCAGTGAGAGGTATGATAGTAGATACACTAAGAATGGAAAGTATAATGTTTTGATAGTAAAAGAATCATTTTTCTGCTCGGATCTTGACACAAGTTTCCCTAGAACATAAGATAGCATATAATGTACTCTATTCCACAATATCCACCTAATTCCATACCACCCAGAGAAGCAATGACTGAGAGTATATGTGCCCTATATTTTATAGCCCAAATGTGTCTTTCTAATGGCTTTCCACTATTAGGAAGAAGGTATGTCATGAAATGTTTGTGCCCACCCAAAACTAAGTCTTACAAAGAATGTCTACACCTATGCAAAATACCATAAGCTGCTTCAAAATACACATTAGCATCTTCATGATTATATACACAATATCTTTTTTTCCATAGTTTCAAAATACACATTTATGATAATATTCACACAGCAAGTACCTTAAAAGGCCAGAAACCTTGCTCTCATTCTTCCTAGGTCACTCCTCAAGAGGTCATATTAGTATTTGTGGGCTCTTTACAATAGCTTATCCACTGATGAGAAGGATCCCCTCATTTGCTAATGAAATAAATTGCCATTTACTCTACTTGAATGTGTAATGTGATGTAGCACATTCAATGTCACAAGGCACAGTTTGAGAGTAGAATTTTGAGACTTGATATCCATAGAATCCAACTTCTTGAAACACAAAATGTAGAACCAACATTCAAGGAAGGTGCTTTCAATATTTTTATTGCTAACTAAGCACTCATGCTATCACCCAGTTTTCTTCTAACTAACCAGTTATATGAGTGATTATTTCTCATTAAGGCATAAGAATATTTGGAAGTGGATTTTTATTAGATATTGTAGTTCCAAGTTCCACTTCATATCACCAAAGCCTTCACAAAACCTTCTACACAACCACTGCAACACCGCACGACCATTGTTGGGCCTTCACGGTGTTGCTGGGAACTTTCCCCACAAGACCATGAAGGCCCACAATAGTTGTGTGGTGTTGTAGTGGCCATTGCAACACTACATGGCTATTGCTGGTCCTTCATGGTGATGCGGGAAGCTTTCCCCACATCACCGCGAAGGCCCAACAATAGCTGTGTGGTGTTGTGGTGGTTTTACGAAAGGTTTTGTGAAGGTTTCAGTGATCTGAAGTGCCACTTGCAACTATAATATCTAATAAAAATCACTTCCAAATATTATTTTGATAAATGTTCATATCCTCATCTAGAGCTCCAATTCACACACAAGCACGAAGGATGCTTTCAAAGGTTGAGGAGTTGGGCTTTACACCTAGTCCAGTTGCATTTTCTTAAAATTTTCTAAGAAATTTTCAAACCAAACCCATTTGAACATATCCTTCAATCATGACATTCCATGATATCACATTTCTTTGAGGCATTTTTTGAAACAGTTCGCTTGCCTTGTTTGTGCTTCCACATTTTCATGTATCTCTAGTAGGGCACTTGTAACTACAACATATATGACAAAAAAATCCTTGTGATTATGCTTTGATGGATGTCCCTTTGTTATTACTAGATATATGATGTAGTGCACACTATTATAGTGCAAGCCTATTTTCATATTGTTTCATTTAGCATCACCAATATTCTCCACAAGAACATTTTCTCTGTTTAAAATGATGGAAATGGTTCACATCTCTTAGAACAATTTCTCTTGTAGCAATCTTGGAGATGAATTTAGATGTAGTGTGAAAATTAGAACATATTCAAAGGTTCTTAACAACTCTAATAGTTGTACCAAGGGCCATGTTTAACAAACCAAATGCAATTGCTAACTTTTCACTATGGTGACAGATAAATGATTCTTTTTTCTTCTATTCCACGACATTAAGTAAAATTCTTGAATCTGGAAATACCCTGCGACCTTCATTTTCCAAGCCAATTACTCCAATTTGCATAGCTCTCCCATGTTTGTGGATGTGATCTGTCTCCTGCAATTTTTTAATTGATTTATCTTTCTGTTGTGTTTGGAATTACTTTTGTAAACTTGCAATATACAATGCACTTTTATTCTTTCTGAATTGAGACTAGTAGTAATTGCGTTGGTTGTATTGAGGCACAACTTCATTCATGGTGGAAAAGGCAGACCCTGTTGCTCATATCAGATGGCCAATTACATATAAAGGAGGAAAGATTCTAGCTGGGTTATTGTTGACTACATTGAAGGAGAGAGCTTCATATATGGGAAACGATCAACAGTCTACTTCTTGGATTCTACATGTTACAACTTTCTCCAGGAAGATTTCCCACATTGTAGAAGTTTTCAGAGATGAAAGGGGCATGTGCTCGCATTAAAGGGCTCCAAGCATGCGTTTCCATCATTGCAGAAATTTTTTGGAGAAGTTTCTTTCTTGCAGTCATTTATATGCAATATTGTAACTCAGATTTTCATTCTTGTGACTGAAAATAAAAATTGTAATACTCTATTTCTAAGTTATAACTATAACACCTTTCTTTTATTAATAAAATTCACCAATTTTTCCTTCTCAATGGCTGTCTTATTGTGTGCAATTGATGATTGATGTGTATTTTTGTGTTTTATGTTTAAATCCTCAAATATCAGTCAATTAAAATGACTAAATATACTATTAATTGACATCAATTAATAATTAAATTGACTAAATATACTACCAATTGACAAAAAATAGTGAACAATGAATAAATATGACTAAATATATGACCTATGAAATAAAAATGACTAAATATACTACCAATTGATAGAAATCAGTGAATAGTGAATAAATATGACTAAATATATGACCTATGAAATAAAAATGACTAAATATCTGAACTGTGAAATAAAAATAACTAAATATACTACCAAATTGGTCAAAATGATGATTAAAATTAATGATTAAATACACTACCAATGGATAGAAATTAGTCAATAAAAATGACTAAATAAGTGACTAGATTACAACAATCAATGACTAAATAAGTGACTAAATTACAACAATCAATGACTAAATCAACAACTAAATATAATACCAAATCAATCAATCAAAACAACCAATAAATGACTAAAAATTGTTTAGTCATCAATCTAGTTGCATTATAAATGATTGGAAAAAAACTATTAATGGTCATGTGCCCAAGTTCAGTCATCTATAAGCAGTTTTTAGTAGTTTTTTCAGTAGTTTATTGTTGTTTTTGTACTAGTTTCTGGAAGAAAAGGGGAGTATCACTTAGGAGAAGAACTTGGTCTAGTAACATTGATGAGCCAAATTGGGAATACACACACTCACTTCCTGGTGGTCTAGTTGATTAATATAGTTTGAGAAATAGTAAGTAACCTTCCATAAAGGTTTGTGAATGTTTTCTATTGGGTTATGATCTTGTTCTCTAAATGTTGTGATTATGGGTATGTGATTGAGTCTTTATGATTGAGAGTAATTTCTTCTTTTTGTGTTCATATTTATATATTAATCAATGAAGTATAAACATAGAATACATATATGTATATATATACATGTCTATGATTACTCATACATATGAGTATATTTGTGTTTGAGTATACGTAGGTAGATGTACCTATGCATGCTCATGAACAGATAACCCATATGCATGGGAATGTTGATTTGACAAATGTGACATATATATACACTTCATGTATATGCATCAAGCAAGGAGTATGTCTATATATGTATTTGAATATTGATATTGAAATAATATTATATATATACATATATATACATATATGTGTGTGTGTATGTATATATATGTATGTATATATATGTATATACATGTATATAGTTACATTAATGGAGTTACATATATATATAATTATTTTTATATATGTTTTGATATAAATATTTAATTGGAAAGAAATGAAATCGATAGTCATGTGTTTATGATTATATATGTGTATATATATATATATATATATATATATATATATATTGCGGACATATATATTAATGATATATATGATATATACAATTGTTTGATTTATATTAAATTGATTTGAATAAAGCATGGTGCATGATATAGCACTGTTGTTATATATATTGAAAGTGCAAAAAAAAGTAAAGTGCATGATATAATGTTGTCATATAAATATTGCTATGGCTTGGGTAGTGGCTTTGCTCCCCATTGGTCTCGGGTTGAATTCCACTCCCGGGTTTAAGAGGTGGGACTTCTTGTAGGTGGTGGATCTCACTTGCAGGGGACTAGTATTGCCCCATCTCACCCCAGGTACCCAAGACATGGGTTGTTGGGTCATTGGTTTGGGCCACGGGGACACCCCTATTGTAAAAAAAAAATTGTGGTCATATAAATATTACTATGGCTAAAGTTATAAATTACGCTTAAAGAAAACTAAGAATAAGTCAATAAAGACTTATTCACCACACATGGAAATGGGGATATAGTTTATATGTGCAAACTATAATGAATGTAGATTTCATAATGTTGAATAAGTCTTGGACTGCACTATAATAGAGGGTGCTGAAATATGAATATGTAGCACCAAATATATAGAGTGTGAAACCAATAAGAAGTCTTAAACCTATGCAAAAATTTGGAAAAGCAATATGATAACCATAAAACTCAATCAAAGCATAGATGGAAAATATTTGACAGGGTAGACAACTTGCAAACTAAATAGGAAACCTATAGGTTGGCATCACTATCCCTTGACTCAATAGAAGATTCATCTTGTCTCAAAGAATGAAGTCAACTCATCCATTGGAAATATGAGGACTATCATGCATTGCAATTTAAGAGCTCAATCACCTGAGTTGTTGCATGTGAGTAGGAAGGTGGAAAAATTGTTAGCTTTTTTGTATCCTTTGGAAGGTCAAATTTTAGTATATATAGAAGCACTCTCTCTACCATTTGTTACACTTTTCAATCTAATTTCTCTATTATTATTTTTCTGTATTTTTTGTGCAAGCATTATTGTGAGAGTTTTAGTGAAAGAGAGAGAATTGTTTGTGAGTTAATTTTGTTGAGAATTCCTAAGAGGAGGCTAGAGTTTGGATTCTAAATGAATGTAGGAGTAGAATTTTTTATTGTGGAGGCTAAGTTTGGAAAGAAACATTATCAAATGTTTGTAACTCTATATCCAAGCATGTTGATTTCAATTCCTGTTTTGTTTATGTTTAAAAGGTTATTTGATTATAAATTCCTTTATTTTGAAAGCATTGCTTTTGGGGAATGCATGATATTCTTGTTCTTATGAACTTAGTTATTTCCAAGTTGGGATAATCTTGGAATGCATTATATTCTTGTTCTTATGAACTTTGTTATTTCCTAGCTAGATAATCTTGGAATGCATGATATGCTTTTTCTTATGAACTTATTTATTTCCTAGAATGGAATATTCTTGTGTGATTCTTGAGTAAAGTCTTGAATTAGTGAAGCCCTATTATTTGGGAATACATTTATATTATGAGAATTATGTGTGTCCTAAATGCTATTAGAACTATACTTAGTTCGTTAAGTCTATATGGATATTGCATGGTGTGGAATACATTGCTATCTTATAGTGCTTTTATGGAAATTTCATTTTGAACTTAAGAGGTTAACATGGTTAGTCCTGGGGTTAGAGAAATCCATGGGAAAGGGGGTAACCTAGCTAGACACTAGTATGTGTACATGTATTATTAGTGTGGTTATACCTAGGGTTAGAGAAATCCATGGGTAAGCATGTAACCTAGATAATCCATGGGTAAGGGTTATGACATGGTTAAGAGAATTAACTTGTTGAACATTTTGTTATGTTATCACCTTAGAATGAATGTGTGTTATTTTTATGGTAAATACCAAATCGAGCTTAAGGGTGGGTGGACAGTTGACTCTCACTTGAAGTACTAGGTGTTGAATTCTTTGGACAAAGTAGTGTAAGTAGCCACTATTTACACTATTAGTTTATTGTGATCCATGATTGCATTCTAGGCAGAGAAACTAATTTATGCTAGCTCTAGATATGTAGTGCACAACACTATTCTCAGGAAGGTTAGGATTATGGGGTTACCAAACCAATCTCTTCATCAAAGGGTAGGGCCATTTTACTAGTTAGGTAGATGTGCGAGGGACCACAATAAGTCCATGGTTGATGGAAAAGTGCTTGAGTGATGCTCTCCCTCATACAATTGGAGACTAGGATTTGAGGCTGTAGCACCAGTTGGGAAAGTTTGAAATGGTTATGTTTCAAATGTGCATTTTATCAATCATATGAAAAGGAAAAACAATTATTGCTCATAATGTTAGTAGCATAAAACTTTCACTTGTGAGTATAAAATAGTAAAAACAATGGGTAGAACAATGGGTTGGTTACAATTATTATAATTGTGTAGTTGAGATAAATAATATACCATTATAGGATATATCCAATTGTAGGATTTAGTCAAAAAATATGGAGTCTACCTTTGGGTTAAAATAATTAATTATACTAATTAAATTTAGAATCACATGCCACATAAGGTAGTCCAAAATATGATTCTTTAGTAGGCTTAGTCCCATGTCAAGACAAATGTATCTTCATTCAAAGTATTTGACACTAAAGCTTGAGAATTTATTCTATATGGTTAGGGAAAATCCATCGAGAGGAATACTTGATTGTGCTCATATTTTTTGGCAACCATGAGGATGCTAAGGCTTATAAGTTTATTATCCTATTTCTAAAATGTTTTATTTAGGAAGGATGTATAATTTGATGAGATATTTCCTTTGATACATTCTCCATCATTGGATTCTCCCTTATTACATAGTCCTCCATCTCCTAAGGATTCCTTATTTATTGAGGATGAGGATGTTGTTCTAGTTCCACCACTAACACTTACATAAAATTTACCTAGATGGGTTTGTAAGACTCTTGATACATCTCGATCTTTGGTTGGTGATCCTTCAAATTCTCTTTGTATTCACTCAAATACATTAGGTGTTAGTGTTTTGATTCACGCCATTTTAGATTATTCTAAAACATTTTTAGATGTGATAGGTATTCTTAAGTGGGACATAATTATGATAGAAGAGTATTGTTATTTGATGAAGAATCATACCTAGGATATTGTATGTCATCATAAGGGAAGAAATTTGATTAAGTGAAAATGAGTGTACTACACCAAATAAGAATTTCATTGTTCTATTGATAATTACAAGGAAAATATTATTCAAAGAGGATTTCACAAGTTGAAGGAATTAAATATTTTGAGACCTTTGCTATTTTTTCCAAGATAGATTCCATTTACTTTATACTTTGACTTGTTGCATCATAGGTATGGTTAATTTATTAGATGGATGTGAAGTGTTCTTTTACTCTTGATAATAATCATGAGGAGATTTATATGTAATAGGATCTAATTTTTTTTTCATGACTACACTTTTTTGCTAGCTTCATAATTTATTATGGTTAAGTGCAAGCTAATGGGTCCAATTTTAATATAACTATTAAGCTTTAAAAAAATCCCAAAAAGAACAGGTACCCATTTCATAAAAAATAGGTATTTATTTAGGATCATGCTCTCAAACCTAAATTTATACTTGCATAAAATGGGTATTTATTTTTGTTTTTAAAACAAGCATATGTTTTAAATTGGGTACCCATTTTTATTTTTAAAATGAGTATACATATTAAAAATTAAAACAAGTACTCATTTCTATTTACTTCATATTCTCGCTTCTTTTTCGAATAGGTACATGTTTCATAAAATTTAAAATTTGAAACCTATGATTTTTTTCTTTTGTTTTAGGCTTGAAAACCCAACTCTCATCCTTAGACTTGCAAGTAAAATACCATGAAAACAAGATAAAAAATAACTTTAGTAATATGGAGGATGAATTTTTTTTCAAAAAAATTGATGAAATTAAAACTCATTATAGATGGCAATGTCTAGATTTAAAATATGTAATTTTTTGATGATTGGACATTTTTTCTATTTATTAATTAATTTAAGAGGAAAGTGGTCCATAAAAGTGAAATATTAGATATTAATATTTTCTTAATAACTTTTAATTCTTAAAATTTTAATAAAAAAATAGATTTCATCAATCTAAAAATTATTCTTTACACAATAAAAAATGTAATCATTTAATTATTATTTCCATTCAAATTATACTTACTATACATGAGGGGTTTTCAAAAATAGTAATTAGGGCCAATAAGTTATAATATATATATGGAAGGAAATAATAAAAAAATATCCTCATGAAACTTTGCTATAATAGATATATTTCCCAAAAAGTAATTAGAAAATACTTTTATTTAGGTTAAATTATGCTTTCCATACATGTGCATGTCATGGCCTTAAAAAGTGACTTTAAAAAATGATTTTTGTACATCCTAGATAAAAATAAATAACTTGTATCATTTGGGTATTAGAAAAAGTTACATATTTGAACACTAGACTCAAAATCCTACATTTCATATTACTTTACTTTCTTTAGATTTTGTTTAAGTGCTTCAAAATTTTACTCCAACTATGACTAACTTTGATTTAAAAAAATAAAAAATACACTTTTTGGCCAAAAAAGGGAACCCAACTTCTTGCACTTACCCTTATATGGTCTCAAACAAGCTCCTTAGGATTAGTATGAGAAGATGGATAGTTTCTTGCTTTCTTATAGTTTCACACAATTTCATTTTGAATTCTATAGTTTATAGTCAGAGATAGAGGGATGATCTTTTTATTATTGTATTGTATGTGGATGACTTGATTCTTATAGGTAGTTCATCTTCCATGATTGAGAGTGTTCAAAGAACATTGATGGACCAATTTGATATGATTAATATTGGAATTATGCATCACTTTCATGGTTTATAGGTTTTTTTTTTATCAGTTAATAGCTGCTAGGGGCAGCACCCTTTATATTGATTTCAAAAAAGATTACGTTGTTTATTACACAACTTTGGCCAGCATTTTCATCAACTACCCTTTACATTCTGATGACAAATATCTTGCATGTATACCTACTAACCTGACTCTTTACAAGTACTCCAAAATTGAGGACACTACTATTACTGTACTATCAAAATGTCCCTCATACAGCTCATATACAATTTTTGAGTTTTCATAAACCAAAAAATACTTGGCCCCATACTATTCTTCATCTCCCATTGCCACTCATACCTTCCTTGCCTCCACTGCGTCTACTACCACCAAGCACTCAAGTCCACATGCACTATGCGTTGGGTTGTTGGCTTTCTCTTTAATATCCTAGGAATCCTAATCTCTCCATTCATCTTCTCCACCCAGCTCCTAGTCCTCATTGTCATTTGCAAGAATTTTACCATCCATCCCTTTTGCTTGCAAATATGCACCGACCCACCAAGTCGTCGTGCCCTCAACAGGAAGAAGATACTTCAATCTATCTCTTCCCAACGCTTCTATAACTCGTCAAGGCAGAGAGTGTGCACCACCATAAATTTTGGAACCTCTAGACCATTACCAAAGGACATGTAGTAGTGTTCGGGTAGGGGAATCAAAAGGTTACAGTCTACATTATCCAACACTTCATTAATTTCCATGAGCCACGCATGCTGAAAAACCATCTGGCATAGCTTCTTGCTCCTCGCATCTGATAGTCCCATGTATAGAAGCATATCCAAAAACATGGTTGGTATTTCCACATTAGCACTAAATCTTTGTCATGCCATGAGGAATTCTTTTCCCAACACCTTCGTTTTCACCTATATTATCAAAGGATGTGTCGAGTTCAACATAACCTTTAACCTTTTATTTGTTACTTCTCCATAGAAGGATTGTTGTTGCTTCATTGTATTCAAGAATAGTGGATTTCCCGTGGCTATACAACGCTCAGAGCTCAAGCCTTTCCCACTTTTGATTTCTTGGCATGTTATTCCTACTTGGCTAACACATAATGTGCAAGCGGACCAAACATGACAAACACAGTTCTTTTTAATCCAACTAATCTAGATGTTTGCTATACTAAAAGACACTCGATTTAAAAAACATAAATCTTAAAGAAACATCCTGCACCAAATGTCATTAGTAATTTTTTTATTTTTAGTCTTCGACAAACGTGTATTCAAGTTTTTAAGTCCAAGTCTCTGACATGTAAACCTGCAAAAAGAAAATTAACAAAAGACTAGCTACAAAATCAAAACTAACTAAAAAGGCAAATAGTATTAATCTAAACCTAACTAAATTAATCCAAAAATTAATCTAAATTAATCTAAACTTTTAAATTTAATCTAAATTAACAAGTTTAATTACTAAAATTAATCTAATTTAATCTAAACTAACAAAAATCTAAATGAATCTAAATTAGAAAAAATCTAAATTAATATAAATTAGCAATAATCTAAATTAATCTAAATTAGTAAAAGTCTAAGTTAATCTAAATTAGCTAAGTTAATCTAAATTAGCAAAAATCTAAATTAATCTAAAATAGAAAAAATGTAGATTAATCTAAATTAGAAAAAATCTAGATTAATCTAAATTAGAAAAAATCTAGATTAATCTAAATTAGAAAAAATATAGAATAATCTAAATTAGAAAAAATCTAGATTAATCTAAATTAGCAAAAAATTAAATTAATCTAAATTAGCAAAAAATTACATTAATCTAAATTAAAAAAAAAAATCTAAATCTAACTAAATTAAAAAAAATCTAAATTAAACTAAATTAAAAAATATATATATCTAAATCTAAATCTAACTAAATTAGAAAAAATCTAAATTAAACTAAATTGAAAAATCTAAAAAAATTTAAATCTAACTAAATTAGAAAAATCTAAAATCTATACTAAATTAGGAAAATCTAAATTTTAAATCTAAATCAATGAAAATCAATCAAAGCACAATGACAACAATCCCTAGAGATATGTTTGTGAAAAAGCTCATCTTTTCCTATCAAATGAATTCATGATGTCCAAAGACGTCCTGGTTGTGAGTAGACAGTTAGAATTTAGAAAATCCACTATAATACGACACAAAATATTCTCACAAATGTGCAAGAGTCATCGCTGCAAGAAATTAAATTTGCATAAAACATATTCACGTCAGGTTCACCATTTGTATCAGGGTAGAATTTTCAGATTAATTGCAAATAACATAATAAACCAAACCCCAATCAACAATAGAGAACAAAGAAAGCAAGAAACATAAAAACATGAAACAAAATCACCTAGTCTTTAAGCCTCCATTCATTGACCTTTATTCCTCTTCTCCACCTTGCTATAAGTTATATAGTTTCCCTAATATTTGAAGTGCAACTATAGCCTATGCCTAAGACTAGCAAATTATTGAAGAATTTAACTATCTCAACAACATGATAGACTATTCAAGATTTTCTAAGATGATCAAAATGATAAATAATAGTTCTATTTGTAGAGATCCAGATGGAAAATGGATGATTGAGATTGAAAAGACATTAATTTGATCAGTGGATGAAATTAAACGAGACAAAATAAGACTGAAAGTGAAGGAGAAT
This sequence comes from Sequoia sempervirens, assembly GCA_007258455.2. Taxonomy (NCBI): domain Eukaryota; kingdom Viridiplantae; phylum Streptophyta; class Pinopsida; order Cupressales; family Cupressaceae; genus Sequoia; species Sequoia sempervirens. Next base: position 411,267,505 of record VDFB02000003.1, read on the forward strand.
GAGGAAATTGTTCAATTTTTTGACAAAATTAATTAGTTTGAAGAGGGAAAGAAAGCATAATTAAATAATAGAAATATTATTTAATTAGAAGAAGAAAAAGAAAGTTATATTTTTTTGATTAAATAGAAATTTAATTCAAAAATTGAGGTAGAAGATAAGTAATTAATTAAATAACATTTAATTAATTTGTGAGAAAAAAGCTAATAGTGAATAATTAAATAAATATAAATTTATTTAATTATAGAGGAAAGACATTAGTGACATAATTGAATAAATATAATTTATTAATTAATCAAGATTAATGGAGAAATGAATTAAATGAACTAATTAAATAATTAAGGATTTTTTAATTAATAGTATAAGTATGACCCTAGATAATGGAAAAATGGTGTTAGCAAGCCTAGGACATTTTTCACTATCTACATTTGTCCCTCTTTGATACAATGCAATTTATCGTGTTGTGTCAAAGAAAAAGATATGCCCCAGTGTAAGGAAGAATGAAAAGGAGGTAGTGGTATGCCCCCTCGAGAGGACGGGAAGGTTCAAAGAACACGAGTGTACTCTCAAAATGGATAAGAAGACTAGAAGATAAAGGACAAAAAGGATAGAGATAAATAGATAACTATGATGAAGATGTAGAAGAGAAGAAATGTTAGAGAAAAAAAGATGAATGTTAGCATAAAAGGCATGCATGTTGAGATAGTGCTAGTTGAGATAATTTACAGATATATATTTTGCTATGCCAAGCTTGTGCATTTAATCATCATTGGGTGGTAAAATATGACAAATGGACAATAAACACCATGGTATGACATAGACCAAGGTGTGCAAGGTCATCCATCTGTAAACAGATAGTCGCGGAAAAGGAATGCCCTAACTCGTACTAAGGGTCATGCTACCCCTGTCTTTTTGTCAAGACAAACCATAGACAACAATCAAATAAAATAAAATTCATGAGACATCATCACTCCTCTAAATCCTTCATGGGAAATCCTTGAGGTAGCTAGTAACATGACCGAAGTAAATCCAAAGGATAAGAAAAAATAGACCAACAAGATCAACAGTCATTCAGATTATTTTCCAATAAGTGTGTGACAGTGTGTCAAGGGATAAAGTGCTCGTCATAGGTGGACTACTTTGACAAGGCCTAGTTTTAGGAGAAGAAACATGTCATATAAGATGTCAAGTCTGGTTTCAATCATGCAACTACCTGTATAAGGAAAATGACAAAGTTTGATAGTGACAAGGTCTGGTTTTAGGAAGGATGCATCTTGTATAAGACCATTGGTTTTAATCAATTTAACTGGTTTCATTGATTTGAAACATGACTGATTTGACTTGGCAACATGTTGGAATGCTTGTCTTGTTGATTCAAGAATTGTGTTTGAATTTTAGATGATGATGTCACACCTGAGTTGATAGTGTCCAATTTATTTTGATTGAATCGATGAACCCTAAAAGACTAACCTAGGGGGCCTCGAGGGCTCATCAACAGATGGTCTTGCCTACATCCAGTATCATAGGCAATATAGTTCAACAATGATGAATACTAACATGACTAACTTTGACTCTATTTTTGTGGTTTTCAAAGATATATGAATGTTTTTTGTGTTTTGTCATGTTTTGATTTTCTTTTGGATTTTGAAGTTTTGTGATTTTTTTGGATTTTTGAATTTTTTGATATTTTTTTCTTTTTTGACATAATGTGGGGAGGTGTGGATTTTGTCATGGATGATACACTATAATGACCATGAAAAATGCATATGAATTATTCCTACAAGCAAGCAAGCCATCATGCACAAGAATCCAAGAACAAACATGATCTTGCTCCTAGTCAAGCTGAAAACTAATTGACAAGTGATGAGGATGTTGACAATGTTGTTTGACATGGGAAAGACACATCCAAAAACAACATGAGGATGATGATAATTTGACTAAAATATGAAGGTTTTCAATAAGGCTAGAAACAAATCCAAAGAATGTTTTGGATGATGCATTAGGATGCATAGCAAGATTGTATGGGTTAGACTTATTGCATTTGGAATGACTTCTTTAAGACTAGATGGGATGATGGAGGATCCTTAGACCATTGAAAAGGGAAAACTAAGACATGTGATAGGTATAAAAGGAGGATGGATGGCTTTGGTAAAATATAGGAGACATGAGGGTTATTGGCTAGAAATATTATCATATGGTCTCCAAGGAATATGTCACATAGAGATAATTTGTTTTCTCTGAGGTATTGGTTTGGCTAGTTCTATGAAGGAAATGACATGATATTTCATGGACAGTGTATGACCAAAGGATATATATGTCAAGAGATTTCCCAAAGCATGATTTATCTCTGTACCCCAATTCTTATCAAGATCAAAGTAGGTGGGAAAATGGATGGGAATGACATGGATTAGATGGACAAATAGAAATGCCATGAGAAAGGCATGGGAGATGAGACAACTTTCCTCCCAAGTGTAAAGGTCCACATAGATAATCTATTTTACACATGATTCCTATATTTTTCTAGGTTTTCATCATGGTACTTATCCAAAGTGCCATAAAAATGACTTTCACTAGTGGACGAAATTTTTTCTCTTTACTAGTTTCTTTCTTTTTTATGATTTTTTTTGTATATTTTTTATATTTTTGCATGGCCTTGCTATTTTAGTTGATCACTGAATGTTCTAAATCCATGGATGGTGTTGATGTAGAGACTAGGGCCATAATATGCCAATAATGACCTTTATGAAGTAGTTTCTTTGTTAGGATCATAGTGCTTGCATACAATTGATTGATGTCCTTGTGATCCTTGTTGCTACTAGAGTTGGCCTTATCGAAATACGCACATCGTGATAGAGTGCCATAAGAGTCTTTACAATAAAGAGTTGTTGCCAGGATGTGACAGATTCGTGAGGTATGACTTTTAGATTGATGGATGATGGTAGATGCGGAAGGATTATTTGGACGTTTGGATGAATCACTTTTTATTTTCCAAACTTGGGTTGTTGGATGGAAAAGTTTGGAATTTTGATTAGAATAGCATTTGGAACCAACACTTTTATATGCCTTGCTTGATGACCGTGTTGAAGGAAGTGGACATTTGTTATATGTGGGAGTCATCTTTTCTTGTGGCTCCACATTTTGATTGAATTTTAGATTTGGAATATTTTCTTTGCTTGATCCATTTTTCTTTGGGATCCATTTTAACTTCATTTGTCCACTTGGATTTTTCTTTTCAATGGCCTTTGACATTTGATTTTGAACTTTGTATTTGTAATAATTTTCTTTTTGTTGGTTCCAAAAGAATTGGGAATGATGGTTTGTAGTGTGGATGCAAGGAGTGTTGGAAGAAATCTTATGGTAAGAACTACTCATGGCCCCCATTTGGATGCTTGTATTAGATAAATTTTCCCCCAATATCATGGAGGTATCACTAACATCGTTTGTGTTGTTGATTAGAAAATAGCCAAGACTTTGATGTCTAGAATTTTCCTAAAACTATATTGGTTTTAGAATTCCTTGCTTGTGCATGCTCAGTCCTTTTCCTTGGTATTGCATGCTTTGACATATTCTCTTTGTGATGGGGTATTTTTTTTTTGAAAACACGATGCTAACCCATCATTGTGTATGTGGACACTGTTACATGGAATCTTCTCCTCTGCAAGAAAGCCTAATTTGATAAAAGTGGATGATCCTAGTTGATAGGATGTCATAGCTTCATTGACATGTTGGATATATTTTTGATTGATATATTTGGTCTGATTTTGTGACATCATATTCAAATGATTCTACTGGTGCCTCCAAGTCAATGTTGAAACCGTATTTATGGCCATTGTCATAGAATCCTAAGAATTTAGCTATAGCTTGATCATTTGTGAATATTTCTAGAATAGGAGACTCTTGTTCTAGAGGAAGATCATTTATGTGTCCCTTGGAGGCAAGTATCTCATTTTGGGAAATGGCAGTGTTCGAAGTTTGGGTATGTGCAGGATCATCATGGAAAAAATAGGCCCTTAAGTGGCAAAAAATTCAGAAAAATCAGAGTTAGGCAACTTGACGTAAAAATTTGAATAAGTTATCTGTATTATTTCAAAAATATGTAAGAGTAGAATCTGTAGAAAATTGAATTTATTTTCTAAACTACTAGGTTTATTTTATTTTTTTAAATCTATTCGGTGAAAAATTGAAATTTCAATGCAGTAGTATTTAAATTTCAGGGAAAAAATAAGAAGTAGGTGTTTGTCTGACCCTAACCACAATAAAATGATAATATTTTTTTTATAAGATTTTATACATAAGTAGAGGACTCATGTCCAGATGTGATGCATATTTTTTGTATTTTTTTTCCAAGTAAATAATTAATTATAAATTTTTTATTACAACTTTTAAAAATATAAAACTTCATGTAATGACCACCTTAACTTGGTCAAAACTTCATGGAATTCAATTTTTTTTTTAATCCTATAGTATGTGAAGCATAGAATGTGATGCATGTTTTGGATTCAAAAAATGTGATACCATTTGAAAGCTATAAATGTTTTTCAATCATCCTATCAATCAAGACATTAGTCGTAATTCAAATAGAAAATGAATAATAATTATTTATTAAATTCAAAGTAAAGAATAATTTATATTGGTGGAAAGATGAGAATATCCTTTAAAAACCCTTTTCATTTCATCAATTTTGGGTAAAAAAAAAGTCATCAACCAAATACCCTACAAATACCCATCATATCGCCACTTTTTGGCCCATCATGATCCTGCACATACCCATTTGGGTAGGATCAACTTCAAACATGTTTGATCATGAATGGCATAAAGGTCGATGAGTAGATTGTTTTGGATTTCTTGATCAATGGTAGTGTCTTGGTCAAAGATGGGTTTTTCTTGGACAACATGAGTGGGAATGGGATCTTTATCAAGGATAGGTGTACTTTGGATGCCATGATTATCTAGAAGGACTTCTTGAATGGACTTAAGGATTGGGTCATGGGATGGACTACTTCGATCTTGACATGAAGGTGAAGCTATGATGTCATGCTTTGGACTATCTTTTTGACATGTATCCTCAATTTTAGGCAATGGAATGTGACTTTGGACAAGGATATAATTTTCATGACTAAATGTAGGTTGGGATAGAGTGAATAGGAATGGATTAGTGGATGATGGACTAGGATAGGATGTGGAGGCTTGGAATGGGTTGATTGATGATGGACTAGGATATGATGTAGTGGCTTGGAATGGACTATTGGAAGGTTGGTTTCCCTTGTCAAGGTTAGGTAAGGGTGATTAATGGACATTTTTTTTGGATTAATGGCATGGATTGTGGTAAGGTACTATTGATAATGAGGGTAGATGGATGGAGGACTAGAGTTCACGGGTTGTTGGTAAGAGGGACATATGGGTGGTTGACTATGGGTTGTGGGTGATTGGGATAAAGAATTGATCCATTTTATCTTGAATTCTATGGCTTGTTGGGCTTGACCATTGTGTATTAATTGGTATTCAACTTGACTAGCAAGCATATCAAGATGAATTGAAGACATGGTGGTGAGGTTATGATGAAAGGTGGAGTATGACTAAGGTATGTGATATGATGTCTAAGGTATGACAATCCAAAGGTATGACCTAATTCTAAGGTATGCAACCTAAGCTATTTTTTTGGTTTTTTGAATGGATAGGGATGCCTAATAACAATACCTAGATTAAGAGTCAAGGTGACGATAGTCTATGACTAAGGTATGAAAAGTGTGGAATGAAGGGATGTAATAGTATGATCTAGTATGAAGGACAAAACCTCTGGAAAACCTAAGATACGATTGCTAATCAAACTAATATAGATATAGAAACTAATCTAATTATCATTGACCTTTGGTAAAGTAAATATTGATAAGATGTGTTGTCAAGGTGGTCTCAAACTAGACTGATGAGCTAAGGAATCAACCTAAATTACAAGGACTAGGATGATTGTTTTCTAAAAGATAAGGTCAAGAGAATAAAAATTGGAAGCTATAGTCTAGTCTAAGTTTGATGGACTTCCTAATCAAGAGGTTTATACAAGAGATTTAAGCAAGCTAAAAAGATGACCTAAAGTTTGACCTATGGGTAATTTCTAATGCAAGAAGATGAGGTGATGGATGAATGAATGATGGTAGAAATGAAGTGAACAAGTCTTTCGTCTAAACAGATTTAAATGTTAAGCTTATTTTGGATGTGTTGGCCTGGTTTGTGTCAAGGTTTGAATGTCGTAAGTTTTAGGTGTGGTGTTTTATTTTCTTGTTTTCTTTGAATACACACACATAAAATACTTGGAAGAAAAAGTGGTTATTGAGTCTTAACTAAAAAAAGGGTATGGCTTCACTGGTATATCACAAATAAAGACACTCTTAAGACAAGCACAACCTAGTTATTCAAAAAGGTTTGTATACTTGCTATATCCCACCAAAATATCCCAAGATCAGTGTGAAACGCTTCTCTTTCGAGAGCAGATAGCTAGAGGTCAAATGGCATAATCCCAATATGGCAATAGGATCACCTTTCCTCTCTCCTTGGGAGGCTAATATTTCCAACCCAAATATTTCTATCTCCACTCAAGCAATTCAATAGTGTGTATCTTCAAGCATGATAGTGTACACTGTACTATACCAAGAAATGGCTGCAAGGTTCCTAGGCTTCTAAAAACAAGAGGTGTCTAGTGGGGGATTGCCATGAATAGACATCTCGTCTATAATAGCCTAAGAACTAGGAGGCCCACTCTCACTCTCATCACCAGCAAGTCTCGGTGTACCAAGGGTCTCGCAGCTTGGCTTTGAATGATGCTAGCCACTCCTTGGGGTACAACTTTTTTTCTCCCCCCTTTGATATGGCCCACCTAGAAACGTGTTTGAGGTCAAATCCTTCAAGCCTCCTACTAAAAATAAAAAAGGAGAATAATGTGTATTTCTCATCACCCAGGATCCCACAAGCATGTAAGGCAAGAGGATATGTACACACTAGCATGGGTAACACATAATGTGCAAGTTCACCAAACATGGAAAATAAAGTTTTTTTAACCCAACTAATCTAGATGTTTGCTATACTAAAAGATAGATGATTTTTTAAAAAATATATATTTAATAAATGTCCTGCACCAAATTCCATTAGTAGTTTTTTATTTTCAATCCAAATCTCTAATATGAAAACCTACAAAAACCAAATTAACAAAAGACTAGCTACAAAATCAAATCTAACTAAAAAGGAAAATGACATTAATCTAAACCTAACTAAATTAATCTAAACTTAAATTTAATCTAAAATTAATCAAAATTAACAAGATTAATTACTAAAATTAATTTAAATTAATCTAAACTAACAAAAATCTAAATTAATCTAAATTAGCAAAAATCTAAATTAATCTAAATTAGAAAAGATTAGAAAAAATCTAAATTAATCTAAATTAGAAAAAATCTAGATTAATCTAAATTAGCAAAAATATAAATTAATCTAAATTAGCAAAAATTTAAATTAATCTAAATTAAAAATATATATAAATCTAACTAAATTAAAAAATATATAAATTAAACTAAATTAAAAAAATCTAAATCTAAATCTAATTAAATTAGAAAAAATATAAATTAAACTAAATTAAAAAATCTAAAAAAATTTGAATCTAACTAAATTAGAAAAATCTAAAATCTATCCTAAATTAGGAAAATCTAAATTTTAAATCTAAACTAAATTAGAAAATAAATCAAAGCACAATGACTACAATCCCTGGAGATATGTTTGTGAAATAGCTCATCTTTTCCTATCAAATAAATTTGTGATGTCCAAAGAGGTCTCGACTGTGAGCAAACAATTAGGGTTCATAAAATCCAAACACAAAATGTTCTCATAGACATGCAAGAGTTGTCATTACACAAAATTAAATTTGCATAAAAGACATTCACGTCGGGTTCACCATCTGTATCAGGGTAGAATTTTGAGATTAATTGCACATAACATAATAAACCAAACCCCAATCAATAATAAAGACCAAAGAAAGCAAGAAACATAAAAACATGAAACAAAGTCACCTAGTCTGCAAGCCTCCATTGATTGACCTCTATTACTCTTCTCCATCTTGCTATAAGTAATATAATTTCCCTCAGATTTGAAATGCAACTATAGCCTATGCCTAAGACTAGCAAAATATTGAAGAATGTAATTATCTCAACGGGACAATAGCCTATTCAAGATTTTCTAAGATTATCAAAATGATAAATAGCAATGCTACTTATAGAGAGCCAGATGGAAAATGGATGATCGAGATTTAAAAGATATTAATTCAATCAATTGATGAAATTAAATGAGACAAAATATAATAAGACTGAAAGTGAAGGAGGATGAGGAAATTGCCTGATTTTTCAAAGCAATCAATTAGTTTGAAGAGGGAAAGAAAGCATAATTAAATAATAGAAACATTATTTAATTAGAGGAGGAAAAGGCAGGTTATCTTTTTTTGATTAAATAGAAATTTAATTCAAAAAAGGGGGAAGAAAAATAAGTAATTAATTAAATAAGATTTAATTAATTTGTGACAGAAAAGCTAATAGTGAATAATTAAATAATTAATATAATTATTTAATCAATAGTGAAAAATGATGAATAATTAAATAAATATAAATTTATTTAATTATAGAGGAAAGATATTAGTGACATAATTGAATAAATATAATTTATTCAATTAATCAAGATTAATGGAGAAATGAATTAAATGAACTAATTAAATAATTAAGGATTACTTAATTAGTAGCAGAAGTATGACCCTAGATAATGGAAAAATGGTGTTAGCAAGCCTAGGAAATTTATTATTGTCTACAATTATATATGTAAATGCAATTCTTTTTCATCATTTGAAATCCCAACAAGAGCTAGCAATTTTGGAGAGAAAATTGAAGATCCTAAAATTAGTCAAGGAAATTCAAGGGAAAAGTTATTAGAATTATTACAACACTTTCATCAATCAAGATCATGCTTTCAAGCCAGTAGGAAAAGTGAAGAAATTATGTGTAAGAAGATATTATGATCAATCGTGTCATTTTCATGAAGATGAGTGAGTTACCCTCTACATGCTAGTTGCAACAATCTATTAGGTTTTGTGAACTAACCTTTTGTAGGTCTATCAAGCAATCAAGGCATCTATCCATCAAGATTTGTGCCAACTTGTGGTGTGGCATCACTTCATCATGGATTTCACATCAAGGTAACACTTTCATTTATCGTTTATCATTTCAATTGAAATTATTATTGTTTTGGCCTCTTCTTGACCTAGGGTAATCCCTCTTGATCATCATCAATTGTTGTACATGGAGGTAGAAATACCAAAATGGGGTTTGACTTAGCAAGCCCCTATACAACAAAACCTTTCCACCTCTTTCCATGTGTGTAGGTTAGATCTAAAAGTTTCAACAGTGGACAGTCATAAAAAAACTATACTATAGAAAAATGGATCTTTGACATTTTCAAGGTCATTTAGGTCTTTTTCCTGTGATGCTTGGCTTATTTTGCTTAGATTTAAAGTTGCAATGTAACTTATGCATTCACATTAGGTCTTGAATATTCAAATTAATGTCTTGTGAAGGTGTTGTGAAGTGTTGTAACACATTTCTACACTTTTCTAGAATCTTCTTATTATAATTCATCTAAATATTCCTTTTTTTCTCCTTTACCAAGTCTTATTTTAAAGTGTTTTAAATTCTTGTAACAAATTTCATGCTATTGTAGGCTTGGCATCACCAATTACACCTTTCTTATGCTTTATTTGGCCCCTTTATGCACTTATAGGCCTTAATTAAGTATATTTTTTAATGTAAACATGACAAACAACATTAAAAGCAACTTAATTCCTGAAACCCACATTTAAGCCTTGAGTGGGACCCATTCACCATGGGTGGCAAATGAGTCCCTCTTGGCACAAAATTCAAAATAAATTCAAATTTCCTTCATGTTTTTATTCATTAAGACCTTATATCAGCCTGTGATGTTGTATTTTCAGGTAATTAGGGCATAAGTGTGTATAAATAAGTGTTTTTCCATCCATTTTAACCCCCATTAATCATATTCACTTAATCATCCCATACATTCATTCAAGCATTTGAGCATTATAGCATCATTCAATCAAGCAATTATCAAGTATCTTGGAGCAACCATTGACATATCTTCAAACTTCAACAACAAGGGTTTGGTGAGTTTAGGACACTTGCAAGTTGTTTATTCATCATTCCTTTCTTATTTCATTTCATTTCTTTACCAAGGGTTTGATTACCAAATGGGATTTGACCAAGGAAAGTCCCTATAATGTAACCCTTAACCATTTTTCCCACCTTTTCATGTGTGTTTGCAAGTCTTGTAGGAAAAAATTTCAAAGAAATAGGTGTTGAAAAGTGGTCAACAAGTCATCAAAGCTATTCAAGTCAACTAAACCCTAATTCAAGCTTGGAGACAACATTTAGCCTATTTTCTATAGTTTCAGTTCTGTCAACCCTACAAGAAGACAAGTGCAGATCTAAACCCATAGAGTTGACTTCAAAATTTGCAAAATTTTGGAGGACTGATTCGCCATCAGTGGTGAATGAGTCCCACTGCTAGGATGGAAAATTTTTTTAGTTCAGTTTTTAGTTCCCGACAATCGGAAACCAGTTTCAGCAAAGTTTACCAGAAGAAGGACTGATTTGCTATCAGTGATGAATGAGTCCCATTGGTCATCAACAATGATTTTTGTATCCTTTCAGAATCTTCCAACATCAACATTCCATCTTGAGGTGCACTTTGTTCAGTTTCATTAAGTTTTGATTTTATTTGTGCATGTTTCTAGTTCATTTCTGCATATCACACTGTGTTTTCAAACACTTCATATTTCTTAAGTTTTGCATAAATAATCAATAAATTTTATCATTTTGTTGCATCTCGATCATTGAATTTAGGCATATTTCCATCATACATACATTAATTTGAGTGAACCACCACAGTTTTTGGCCTATCTCTCTCCTTTTAGGTGAAAAACCCTAAGAGAGCAGGAGAGTACATAGCACCCAAAAATTGATGGTTCATTTTGGTGAACCTGAATATTGAACACATTCATCTTTCTGATTTTTATTGGATTTACTACCTAGGACTCATAACATTTTGCATTAGCCTTTTCATTGTTTTTGCATCCTAGGATTTACAACATTACATTAGTAAATATCTCATATAGATTTCATTTTTTCACTTCAAAACATTACAAAAACTCAAATTATGCATCTACATCTTCATTTTGCATAAGAAAAGCATACAAATAACTTTAAATTTTCTAAAAAATAAAAAATAAAAAACTCATCCCTTGACTCATTCGCCACCCTGGGCAAATCAGTCTAGTTGCACATTCTAAACTGCATTTTCAGGCATCTTCTAGGCATTTTCTTTGTTACAATTTTCTGCTATTACTTTCTTTCATACTTTCCAAATTTTTTGTTTTATTCTCTTTCTTGCATCTTATTTTTCCTTCATTCATTGTCATCATGGCTTTTTGCTTTAGTAAGTTTTGAAATTCATTAAAATCTTTAGTGGACATGTCAAATTGTGCCTTTGGTTGTGATCCTAATGACCTTGAGCTTCCTCATGCTCCTTCAACTCCTGATGAATTTCCTCCTCATGCTGTTGAAATAATTGGAGAAGATGATGATAGCATGAATAAGTTCTTAAATGACTTCCTTGACAACTTTAAATCCAATGCAGCCTTTTACCCATCCATGAAGTCACAAGATCTCCCTACTATCTCACCTCCTAACATGTTTGGTTACTTACATCCTAAAATGAATGAAGGACCTAAGTTCCCTCCAACTGGTGGACCTAGTTCTTCTGTACAACCACCTCCTTAACCATTTTATGATAACAAAGTTACCAACATAGCAATTAACCTTGAAGAAAATTATGGAAAAGGTTTTACTATCTTAAGCAAACGAGGATGTGATACAACAACCAAACACGACATTCACCAACTTTTAGAACAAAAACCAACAGATGAAAACACAACAAGGTTAGGATATCAAGATCCCCCTCATGACACCAAGACTCCTTTTGACTATTGGATACTTTGTGATGACGGCACAGTGATCTTTGATTCCCCTCCTGACTTGAATGTCCTTTTTCCACATGAACAACCCTTACATGATTCCAATAACAAGGATTCTAGGATCCCCATGGGTCCTCTTCCTCCTTCAATTCATGAAAAAGGTGAATCTAGTAAACACAAATGACCTTACAAATTGAAAAAACTAAGGTTTCCTCTCCATCCACCACCTGAATGTGAAAGGAAACTGCAAATGCTTTTAAACAAAGATCTTATACTCTTACCACCTTCTAATAGGCTGGTCATCTATCCTAAAGATTCTAATGTACCATATTGCAAATATCAGATCATGTTCTTGGACATCGTAGTGATGAATGTTAGACATTGAAGGACATATTAAACAAGTATCACTTCACTAATATTGATTGTTATCCTATCATCTCATAGTTCTCTAAACCAAATCCTCTCATCATGCAATAGTTTTAGAATTTTTCATTCTCACTATTGCATGATCCTTCCTATCACCCACCTTGGCTCATTCTTTCCTTACATTCAATGGGGGCAAGCAGTTGTTTTCCTTGTCCTAGTAATGCATTTGTCCTCGTCTCTTAATTGCATTATTTATCTTCCGCTTATACTGCTTGAGATTGTGAAGCCAATAACTCGGTTAATGGTTGACTTTCATTTGCATTACTAGCCTTTTTACATTTTCCTTTTTCTTTTCTTTGGTGTGATTGTATGTGCATATCATGTTTCTCCGTACTGTGTGTTTGATGTTCTCCTTCTCTTTGTACACTTCCTCTATTTGTACCTCTATTCTTCTATATGTCATACTTTATTTGTTCTTTTTTTATTTTGTTTTGTGTTTTCCTTTTGGGGATGACACAAAGCATTGAGACACCCTAATATGTCTCTTCCATGTTGACCCAAAAGATCCTTTTCTTTTTCACTTTTTATTTTCCCTTTGGGGATGACACAAAGCATTGAGATGCCCTATGTCTCTTCCATGTTAACCCAAAATATTTTCCTTTTCTTTTTCCTTTTTGTTTCTCTTCGCTTGTGTTTTCCTTTTGGGGATGACACAAAGCATTGAGACCACAATGTCCCTTCCATGTTGACCCAAAATGGACTTTTTTTTCTTTTGTTTTCACTCTCTTTGTATCATTCTTCCAGTTCTATGTATTTAGGGAATGATGACAGTTTCAAACTCTTTAATAAAACTATTGCAACAATGAACATATTGACCCCAAATCCATAGATCCCTTATGTGTTTGGTGTTCCCTTTTGGGGGAAACCCCTCTTTCTTTTGTTCCTTTTTCCTTCGCATGAAATAGCCTTACTCAGAAACGTATGACTTGGCATAGGGGATTTCCAATTTGGCTCTCATGTCTCATTTCTTTTTGAATTTTCCATTGGTGACTTTAAAGTACTTGCTCATAGTACAGTGTGTAGAAATTCCTTTAAAGTGGGGGCATACATTGGCATTTTCTTTTTTATTTTTCTTGGTTCTGAGTGTAGCCTTGTTACTTTATACGATGTTTTTTTCACTTTGTGGATGACATTGGGTGTGATTTCCTTCATAAGTGTGATCTATCTTAGCATATTTCATTCCTCTTGGTGGCCTAATGCGATGCACTACATCCCCTAGATGTTGTAAATTTTCTATTCTTTGATCAATCCTCTCTTGGAGAAATTAGACACAATGTTCCCTAAGTGATAGACCTCACATGAACTTAACAAGAATCATTTGAACATTTCTTTTGCATTCTTTACATTTTTTCACTTTACATGGCCACCTTGCATAACGCAACTTGCATTGTGGTGCCATCCTTTTTGTTCATGAGTTCTAAGCATACGAAGCTTTGCTTGTTTCATGAAGCACAAACTGCAATTTTCCTTTGTGGAACCTTATTAAACTTATCAGGAGGTATAACTTTAGTATGTGATTGGGAAGCCCATTCCAAGTCATGAATTTCCCCATGGCCACATGTGTGTTTGTGAGTACATACCATTCGAGCATATGTTTCTCACCTTTTGGGCCTTCTCACCCGGAAGATAGCCATGAGTTCCGCCACCCCAAAATGAGTATGCATTTTCTTTTTTTGGAAAAACAACCTAGATCTGATCCACAACTAGCTAGACAAATGATCGAAGCTTGATCTGACTTTTGCTTTTCCTCTTCCTTCTCTTTTTCTCTTTCATATGTGTGTTCCTTTGTTCTTATGTTTAGTTTTCCATGGGATCTTCATCCTGGGGGCTTGATCATCCCTCTTGATCATTGTTATCTCATCTTGCTAGCATGAGTGCATTTGGATCCCTCTCAATATGCATGGCTATTTTAGTGTGAGTTTGAAGCAAGTTCATTCTCTCACTAAAGTGGGGGCTAAATGTACCGTAGAAAAATGGATCTTTGACATTTTTAGGGTCATTTAGGTCTTTTTCTTGTGATGCTTAGCTTATTTTGCTTATATTTAATGTTGCAATGTAACTTATGCATTCACATTAGGTCTTGAAAATTCAAATTATGATGTCTTGTGAACGTGTTGTGAAGTGTTGTAACACATTTCTACACATTTCTAGACTCTTATTATAATTCATCTAAATATTCCATTTTTATCCTTTACCAAGTCTTATTTTAAAGTATTGTAAAGTCTTGTAACAAACTTTCAGGCTTTTCTAGGCTTGTCATCACTAATTACACCTTTCTTATGCTTTATTTGGCCCCTTTATGCACTTATAGGCCTTAATTAAGTATATTTTTTAATGGAAACCCGACAAACAACATTAAAAGAAACTTAATTCTTGACACCCGCTTGCAAGCCTTGAGAGGGACCCATTCACCATAGGTGGAAAATGAGTCCCTCTTGGAAAAAAATTCAAAATAAATTCAAATTTCCTTTAGGTTTTTATTCATTAAGACCTTATGTCGGCCTGCGATGTATTTTTGGGTAATTAGGGAATAAGTGTGTATAAATAAGTGTTTTTCCATCCATTTTAACCCCCATTCATAATATTCAATTAACCATCTCATACATTCATTCAAGCATTTGAGCATTATAGCATCATTCAATCAAGCAATTATCAAGTATCTTGGAGCAACCATTGACATATCTTCAAACTTCAACAAAAAGGATTTGGTGATTTTAGGACACTTTTATGTTGTTTACTCATCATTCCTTTCTTATTTCATTTCATTTTTTTATCAAGGGTTTGATTACCAAAGTGGGATTTGACCAAGGCAAGTCCCTATAATCTAACCCTTAACCATTTTTCCTCTCTTTGCATGTGTTTTTGCAGGCCTTGTAGGAATATTTTTCAAAGAAATAGGTGTTCAAAAGTGTTCAACAAGTCATCAAATCTATTCAAGTCAACTAAACCCTAATTCAAGCTTGGAGACAACATTCAACATGTTTTTTGTAGTTTCAGTTTCGTCAACCCTACAAGAAGACAAGTGCAGATCTGGACCCACATAATTGAATTCAGAACTTGTAGAATTTTGGAGCAGGAATAATTCTCCATCAGTGGTGAATGAGTCCCACTTCTAGGCTGGAAATTTTTTTTTGTTTAGTTTTCAGTTCCCGACAGTCAGAAACCAGTTTCAACAAAGTTTACCAGAAGAAAGACTAATTCACCATCAGTGGCGAATGAGTCACACTAGTCATCAACAATGATTTATTTAGCCTTCCATAATTTTCCAACATCAACATTCCATCTCCAAGTGCACTCTATTCAGTTTCATTAAGTTTTGATTTCATTTGTGCATGTTTCTAGTTCATTTCTGCATATCACACTGTGTTTTCAAACACTTCATATTTCTTAGGTTTTGCATAAATAATCAATCAATTTTATCAGTTTGTTGCATCTTTATCATTGAATATAGGCATATTTCCATCATACATACATTAATTTGAGTGAACCACCATAGTTTTTGGCCTATCTCTCTCCTTTTAGGTGAAAAACCCTAAGAGAGCAAGAGAGTACATAGCACCCAAAAATTGATGGTTGAAAACACAGAGAAAACTTCAACATATATCTCAAATCTTTCAGATCCAAAAATGAAGCATCTCAATCTAGGGCACCCATCACCCCTATCCCTACAATTGAACCTCAGATTTCAGTCATAGGTTCCTCTCTATATCTCATTCTCAAATTAAACTTGTTATGTTATTTTTCATTTTTGTCTATGTGATAAATTACATTTTCAGATCTAGGATTATATTTTAAATAGGCTTCTTAAAAAACACATCAAATTTGTCATCTTTACAATTTGAAAAATGGACACAAACCCTAGGAGATTGGCTCTCCCTTGTGGCAACAACATAATCATCAACCATAGTTAATTTGTTGTCCTAATCTAATGTCAAGCGAAAAGAACCTAATCCTAATTTGATCTAGGATCACTTTTCCTACGTCATATTTTGGTGAACTCGAGATATATCTTGCACTTGTAATTTTCTAATTTTTATATCATCAATTCTAAAAATTAATTCAAAATCTAAGTGCTTAGAAGATCTTGTTGTTAATTTGCATAAATGTTTCATTTTCAAAGCTATGCATTTGCACTCCTTGTTCATTATACATTAAAAGAAAAATTGGAAAAATTTGTGAATTAAATTACATAATTTTAGATCTCATTAGGGCTTATATTTGAGCTATATCATTGTGAAATCTAACTGCAATCTTAAGTTTCTTTCATTTGTCAAAAGTGCATGCATATTTTAGTGAAATTTTTTGAAAAGGTGAAGAATTACAAATCATTTTATTTTCAAGAGATCAAAAAGTATTACTTTTCTATAATTTTTTGGGGAAAATTTAGCTAGTTAAAACACTTTAAATTCTAAAAATTACCATTGGAACACTTTGAATTACCATATAAAGACAAAAATTTATGTATTCTTATGTGCTTCATATAGAAAAAATAGGTTTTCATGCATTTCTAGAAATCTAGTGCATCTAGACCTAAAGCTCTACACCTATATATTTTCAAACACTATTTTCAATTTCAAGTTTTTAAAAACATAGATATTCAACTCTCTAGACTAGGATTCCTAGCACCCCTATCTAGTAGTTTAAATTTTCTTAGCAAAACCTTGCATGTGATCTTTGCTCAAATCTTATTTCAGTTTTTAGAATTCAATCCTACAACTATCTGATTTTGTTGTGCATTACTAGTTTGTTCAATAGGACATGCTCTAATTTTTTCTTTGCAAAAATCATGTTTTATAATGATCAATGTCTTATTATCAAACTTTATTAAGAAATTTAAATAAAAATTCTTACAAGCATGTGAAAATAAGTTTTTCTCTCCTCTTTTGTTGTTTTTCTTTGATCCCTCTCCCAATATCTCTTCTACTTGTGATGGTATCTTGGTGCAACCAAATGCAATCATATACAATCATAAGAATCATGTTTGCTCTTATCCCAGTATCTCTCCTACTTGTGATGGTATCTTGATGCAATAGGATCTTATCATTCATAATCATGACAATCATGTTTGTCCCTCTCCTAATACCTCTACTACTTAGGAAGATATTATGGTACAAAAGGATGTGATCATTGATACATTTCCTTCAAATAATAGTAAAATGATTTGCATAAATAAAGATTCAAAATTAATTTTAAATCTCCCAACGATAGAAGATCGTCAAAAAAAAATTTAACTTAGTTGAAGTTATAAACACACAAGTATTATTGGACCTCCCTCTAAATCATCTCTCATTATAGGACCTCCTAAACCCATGGACATATCCTAGAGTTTGTGAAACAACTCACTCAAAGTAATCACGTGCACCAAGATGTTTTGAAGCAACCAAGTTTTTGATTAAGGAACAAACAAATTTTGAAGGGGACCTGAAACCCTTAACAGTAACAGAGAGATAAATAAAGCATTAAAAGTGTCCAATCATAAAATAGAATGCTGCCCACAAAGAAGAAAACAAAGGAAACCAATGTAGCACAGCAAAAACCATCAAAAAACCACAAAAGATCTAGCTGCTAGGCCAAATTCCTGAGAATCTCTGTCGTCTCCTGCTCCAGCTTGTTCATGTTGATAGTAGACTTTTTAATTTTCTAGATGTTCAGAAGGGCCTTATTAGCCTTCTTCTTCAAATTCTCTCTAGTTCTGTTGCTTGGCCCTCCACCTTCTAGTTGGCTTTCCTCTTTCTCAACATCCAAAAAACACATATGTCCTGACCTGATAAGCATTTTCCAAATTCTCCATCATCGTGTTCATGGTCTTAGCAGTATACTTTAGAATTTTGTGACTCATAATAAGCACCTTGTGGAGGGAGTCTTTTATGTTCCTTATATTTTCCTCCATCTCAAATAGGTTCCCATCATAGTTGCTTTTGAACTATTGTAAATCCTCTACCATTTTCTTAAGACACTCCATGTATTTATTCTCATCCTCTGTCCATAAATCAGAGGCCTTTTACATTATCTTTGGTTTGATTGTCATCATCCTTCTCAATCATTTTTCATTTCTCTTTGGTTCAGCTTAATCTCCTTAATCTCAAAGAAAACCCATCTAATTAACCTGAGAAAATCCACAGACCCATTACAGGCAATATCTAGAATATCACCAGGGAATTCCCATTCATCTTTAAAATAATGATCCTCCACCTTCAGATCTCTAGGAAAGCGGGGCCTCTCTTCTCTGTCAATCATAGGGTAACTGGAATTATTAGAAGAAGTGGTCGACTATGAATCCTCCCCACTAATTTCATAAGAAGAGTCCTCCAAAACCTTTATTTTCCCTTTCTTCTAGGGAGAGACACTAGATTTCCTTTTCCCCTTAACAGCAACCCTATCTTTAGAGGAGGGGTCTAGTGGGATAGAGTTGGCATAGCTTTAAAATGATCATGAATTAACACAAGCAAGCTTTCATGGAGAATGGTATGCTTAATAGGATTCTATCTATGGTTCCTTAAGCTGGAATTTAGAGAAGAAGCAAGATAGAAAGGGAGAGAAACCCTAACCTGATGCCTAAAATGGTTGAGAAGTACGAAATGGTACTCAAAGACCCTAGTGCAATGGCCATCTAGGGTAACATACTCCATCAGCACATTCAACACCTTCCTCTAGTGCAAAAAAATCCTCATTGAGTCATAAAATATTTTAGTCTCCCTTCGCAGGTCCTCCTCTTCAAACTTAGAAAATTTCTGGACCACCTGGTCAGAGAACTTTCTATCTCTGTAGAATTTGATACCCTCCATAGGAAGCCCCGTAACCTCAGCAATATGATGCTCATTTATAACCACCTTTCTCCCAAATAACATTATCTCTCCATCATCCCAGCCCTTGGTGAAACACCTGGTAACATTTGGATCCTAGCTATAATTTTTTTAGTAAAAATAGTGATCCCGCCCTTCTCCAGCCTCTCCCAGAGCTTAGAATTATTTTTTATGATCTCACAGTTCATCGGCTCCATCTTGCAACTCTCAACACCCATGTTGGTAAAAATTTTGGTATGTTAAGAATTATCTAGAAAACCAGAAGAACTATCCTTTGTAATGCCCAGAAAGCATGTGAAGCTCAAATCATTCAAATGAAAAGTATTAAAATTACACCTCAGCCAGCAATGAGTAATAAGTGATCCATGGTCCCAAGACTGCAAGACATGACACTTTTCCATCATTCGTTGCTAGGGGGACTTTGCACCTTCATGTGGTTGTGATCATACATGATAAGGGTAGTGACATCAGCCTCCAACTCATCACTCCTATGCCAGCTCAACTTTTCCTTCGCATGAACCCCCTTGTTGGCAAAAAAATTTGCCACTATATTAATTTCCCTAAATGCATGGGAAATATAACACTTTTCAAATTTACAAATAATTTCCTTTGAAAGGTTTATCCAAATTTCTATATACCAAGAGGTTTTTGAAGCCCCTTAATACATTGAATAATATTATTTTAATCCCATTTTATCTAGACATTTTTAAAATTCAATTGGCTAGTCAAATTCAAAAATTGAAAAGCCCCAATAGCTTCCGCCATGTGGTTAGTCTGAGTGCCCAAGGGGAGATCCACCACGGAAATGAAAAAACCATTCTCATCCCTAATCACACCCCCACACCTGGCAGGCCCAGGATTGCCCTTGGCCACCCCATCAAAATTGATTTTAACCCATCTAGGAGGAGGTAGGCTCCAGAAAATGCCATCTCTAGGTCCCTTGGTAGACTTAAGACAATTGGATATATCAATGTTAATCTTCCAAGCATCAACCATTCTAATCTCATACTCGTGAAAGCTAGCCATTCCCTTAGTATTGATCTTACTATTGAACATATCAAAATTCTCACTCACAGCCCTAATGATCTTGCCAAAAGCAACTTCCTCCGACAGGGCCATATCCCTGAAGATTCTATTATTACGCTCTTTCTAGATGCCCCGGGCAAGGTGGGTGAAGACATAGCTCCCAAGTAGATTCAACACATGGTTTCTTGAAGGGGCCTTCCACTGATTATAAAAATCCAAGATAGTTCCAAGAAAAACCCAGCTGAGATCCCACAGCTGCAAAATCCTACACCAAATAGTATAGGCAAAAGGACAATGGAGAAAAAGATGTGAATATGACTTCGCCTTCGCACAACAAAGGTAACATCTGTTAGGAAAAGAGAAACCACGTTTACAAAGATTTTCATTAGTCAACAATGTATTCTGAAGGAGGGTCTAAACAAAGATGTTAACTTTAGGAATTAAATTGTGCACCCAGGCCTTCACCCTGCAACAACCAAGTTATCACATAGTTTCTCACATATATAATACTATAAATAATAAGCAACAAAAAAATTCCAATGTCCATTCTATTTCCTTAACCATACCTTCCCCCAACACTTTGTCTCCCTCAACCCAGTGGTAAAGAGTATGATCTTGTTGAGAAACTTTGTAATAATCTCACCAAGATCTCTCTTTGGGACTTAGTTCAAACCTAACCTACATACCATGAGATGCTTTAAGAGGCTTTAAAAAATATTTATATCTCATCTTTTGTTAAATTGAATGATGTAGGAACCTTTTTGGATGGTATATATACAAAAAAACATAGATATTGTTTTCCATCAAAGTGAGTTACCTCCTCTTGAGATTCAAAAGCAACATGAGGGTTGAATGATATTGATTTTTATTAACAAAATTGGGGTTAGATATACTCTTATTGAAAATGGATAAGGTCTTAATATGTACATAGAATTTATCTTCTAGATAATCTTGGTGTGGATAGGAATCTCATAAAACCTACTAATCTTGTTTTCCATGGCTTTGATAATTTTGCTAGGTAGCCATTAGGGACAATCACACTAACCATTAAGTTAGGACCCATGATTTTTCCTACCCTTATCCATATTATGCCAAAACCTCTTTCATATAATCTTCTCCTTGTTAGACCATGGATTCATGCCATGAAGGGAGCTCCATCCACTCTTCACCATGTGATGAAGTATGAATATAATAACAAGGTACATATATTAAAGAGATGCAAAAAGTTATAATTTACAATTTGAAGCCAAAAGTAACTTCCAACTCTCTTAGTACTTTGATTCCATCTTTAAAAGTTAATCTATCACCTTGTAACAATAATGATACTATGGATACACTCTTGGATGATGAAATGGGTTCATTATATTTTCCATCCACTTTCATTGGGGAGTATAAAATCTCACCAATAGAGTCTATAAATTCATAGATTATTCCAACACAATCTTATGATTCCTCTTCTCCAATTAAAAATAATGATCATAATATGAATTCCTCTTCAAATACATGTTTTGATTATGGTTCATTATATTTTACACCTTCTTTTATATGCAAAGGTAAAATCTCACAATCTACATCTAAGAAGCCTTGTGTTTCATTTTCTCAATCTTGTTATACATCAACAAATCCAAAAACATCATCCCATGATGGTGATCAGAGCTATTTATATTCCATCCCTCATGTGTTGGTGATTCCTAAAAAGGATTGCATTCTTGTGAAATAATCAATTCTTCGAGCATGATAATTTAGATAAGACTTCTCCATTTGAGTTGGAAAAGTGTTATGGACCTGGATTTGAAATTATTTATAAAAGAGGATATAATGAAAACATGAAAGGATTTAAGGATCATGTGAAGTCTACACTATGCCTTTCTAAAAGTGGTTTAGGTTTCCAACCCTCTTCTATGTCTTCATCTCATACTCCATCATCTACTACATTTATAACATTTTATGGTATGCAAGCAATCTTTTCTTCACAAGAGAAAGGATTGTCTCCTACACCTTATCTTTTATTGGAGCAAGAGATTTTTTTTTTGAGGCTTCTAAAATCCCACTTGATTACTCTTCCTCCTCCAATGTGTAAGAAATTTTATAAAAAAAATACTCATTTTGTGCATATCATCGAGTGCATGGTCATTCCACAAACGAATATCAGGTCTTTAGTAATAAAACACAAAAACATATTGATTGTGGTGCTCTCTAATGTGTTGATACTCCTAGAATCATTCTAAATAATAATCTCTCTTATGTGGTGTTTCTCCTCACTATGTGGCATTTGTAGCTTCATGTGTTTTTTCATTGCCATTTGTGGTGGTATAATCTTACATACAACCATATTTTATTCTATGGTAGAAACACAATAGTCTATTGTCTGGTTGTCTTCACTTTTACACTTGGGGGACAAGTATAACTAGCTTTGGGAGGTGTGAATTCTTTTCAATGATCCCCTATTCCCCTTATTTTCCTTAAAATACCGATAAAGCAATTATATTAACATTTTAAGGACATGTCATCCTATCCATTTTCATTGATGTCTTGTGATATTTGAATTATTCACATATCCCCTTTGTGGTTGTGTTTTTTATAATGCCTCTGAGGTGTAGTTTTTAATTCATCCCCAATGACGTTAAGCATTTATTCACCCCCCATGATGTTAAACTTGAATAAACTTTTATGTGCTCCCTGAAGCATGATTGGAAAAATAGCCCATAGATTCGACATAATGGAACTTGTTGATTCATGAACTTGAGAATTTTTACATGGCCACATAGAATAACATAACTTTCTTTCCAGTGGTGCCATGTGTTTCATGAGTGATCTAGCATAACATAGCTTGTTGGTCCTTTTGAGATCATCATTTTTTCTAACACATTCGAGGGATGATGTTTGGTATTTGAGACAAATTTAAGACTAAGGTCTCTTTACCTTACTGATTTGAATCCATTTTAGTTTACTAACCTTGTGTTTATGTATATTATTTTTTATTGTTTGTGTTGTATTTTTTATGTGTCTACATTTTTTCTTTGGTGTGTTTATTTTGTTTATGGTATCATGTTTTGCTTGTGTCTGATGTGTGTCTTCTTCGTTGATTGTATTATTTTTTTTTGTGTCTTCATTATGATTGCTTTTATATCTTTTTTATGTATGATTCGTGATTTTGATGTTCCATTGCACCTTATGTGTGTGTTCTTTTATCTTTATATTGTTGTGTCATAGAATCTTGAGCCTTGGAGCTAGCACTTTCCCTAGATTCGATGTCATCATATCTTTTCAATGTTTGGATAATTGAACCCTTCTTGGATTATTCTTACTTAAGTGTGAGGATGAGCATAAGTGCATACTCTCACTAAAGTGAGGGCTAAAACTAGCATCGTAAATTGTCACCCTTGACAATTTCAAACTAGGTTTAAAGATTTCCCCTATGTGATTGAACCTAATTATGCATTAAATTTTCTTGTTTCATAATAATATTTGGAAAAATAGAAGTAGAACTAAAATTAAAGATTTAATATTTAATATTGATGTTTAAGGCCCCAAAAAGGATAGGACTAGAATAGGGCACCCAATTCCCTTATCAAGCCTATTTTGGCTAAATTTAAAATATTTTTATGTTAGCATTTGAATACTTAAAAATCCAAAATCATTTTTCAACTATCAATATTTGATTTTTGGAAAATTAAAGAATTACATACAAATACAAGTCTTTTTCATCATTTGAAATCCTAAAAAGAGCTAGCAATTTTGGAGAGAAAATTGAAGATCCTAAAATTAGTCAAGGAATTTCAAGGAAATAATTAGAAAAATTATTATAGTGCTTTCATCAATCAAGATAATGTTTTCAATTCATTAGTAAAAAAGAAGCAATTATGTGCAAGAAGCTATTATGATCAATCATGCCATTTTCATGAAGATGTATGAGTTATCCTTTACATCCTAGTTACAATAATCTATTATATTTTTTGAACTAACCTTTTGCATTTCTATTAAGCAATCAAGGCATCCATCAATCAACATTTGTGCCAACTTATAGTGTATAATCACTTCCTCAAGGATTTTATATCAAAGTAACATTATCATTTATCATTTATCATTTCAATCAATTATTATTGTTTTGGCCTCTACCCAACCTAGGGAATGCCCTCTTGATCATCATCAATTGTTGTACATGGAGGTAGAAATACCAAAATGGGGTTTGACTTAGGCAAGCTCCTATATATCACAACCTTTCCCCCTCTTTGGACAATCATAGGAAACACAAAGAAGAGAATAACATACATCTTAGAGTTTTTAGATCCGAAAAAGAAGCTTCTCAGTCTAGGGTGTCCCTTTCCCTACAATTCAACCTCATATTTCAATCGTAGGTCCCTCTTTGTATCTCATTCTCATATCTAAAACTATTCTATGGTTTTTAATTTTCGTCTGTGTGATAAATTACATTTTCAAATCTAGGGTTATATGTCAAATAGGCTTGTTAAAACACATCAAATTTATCATCTTTATAATTTTAAAAAAAAAAGATACAAACTCTAGGAGATTGGATCTCCCTTGTAGTAGCAAGCTAAGATCATCAACCCTATTTAATCTTGTGTCCCAATGTGATTTCAAGTGAAAAGAAGCTAATCCTAATTTTTTCTAGAATCACTTTTCCTACATCACATCTAGTAAGGATCAAATAATGTTTAGAAGAACCTTGATAGAATATTTTAAATTGTGAGGTCTTGTTCTCCTCAGTTTAGATGAATTGATTCAACGATGATGAACTAAGGTTGTGAGAAAAAAAAAATGTAATATTCTCATAAGATTTTGATGCAATGCTAATGTAATATATTTTATCCACTTGAAAATAGAATTCTAGATGTGTTCCTAAATGTGTTCTTGGTTGTTCTCAAATGGTCCATTCATGCAGGAGCATCACTCAAACATGTTTTTTTGATGCTTTTTTTCGATGATAAGTGTCATATGAGTTGGTTTAGGTTTGGGATTTCCATTGGGATCATAAATCTAATGGGTTAGATAGTTTGAATAGGCTATAAATTCAAATTGTGATTTTCCCACCAAAAGTGTAATTTAAATTCTAGGTGATGTTTTGGCTTGCTACAAGGTTGGGAGTTTGTTCTCAACTCTTTACTTTTGGTTTTGTTGAGTCTAATAAGGTCTGGAATACCATGGTTGTCCTTGTAAAGTTCCTTTTTGATGTTTTTTTACGATGTCTAGGTTGAAAGTTGCAAAAAAAGGGAAAAAATGTCAAGCTTAATGACATGGATATTAGGACTATTGATGAAAAAAGTTATATGCTCAAATTTTAACTTTTTTTATAATTATTTCATGATGAATCAATGAAAAAAAACACTCCAAGAAGTTGAGGAGAAATATTGCATCAAATATGCCCTATTTGACAATTTTATGACAGTTTTCTTAAAAAAACTAGCAAAGAACATATTGGTATGGACATGTACAACATATTTTTAGGTTTTTGATTATGTGGGATAATAATGGCATGTCTTTAGGTTCAAATGCAAGTGCTTTAAAGTGATTTTATTGATTTTTTCTCAAGTTATGTCAAAAATAATGCATGTTGCCTTGTTCAAAAACTAGGGTTTTCAGAAATAAAGATTTGCTCATATCTTTTGATTCAGCTGTTAGAAAATTATGAAATTTGGTACATATTTTTTGCAAGTCTTTTTCCACATTTCCTCCAAAGGGAAAGTGGTAATTCCTTATTTTGTGTGATTTATTAAAGACAATGTGTATTCTTGAGCAATGGGACTATTTAAACCCTAGCCTTTGTGAGGGTTTTGTTAAAAATACATATTGTTTTGAGTTAAACCCTATCAGGTAGAGTTGGAGGAAGGCTTGTAGAGTGTAAACAAGTGTCTAGATTCCAAAAAAATTTCAAAGCAAGTGAATTTTGATTCCTTTTGAGAGTATGAGATTAGGAAAATAGGTTTGAAGAGTGGTTTACAGGGTGTTATATGCTTTCACCATTGAAAGATCAGAGAATCTTGTATTTTTTGTTGTGAAACCCACATTTTAATTATTCTTTATAGTCCATTGTGTGTGAAGTTTCTTTTCCTCTACATCATTTTTAGTATTAGAGTGAGAAAGATCTTGGGAAAGTCTAAAAAGGTTTGGAAAGAATGGTCATGGGATTTTTGACAAGTATATGTGTGTGGAAGTTTTGACAGGTTAAAAGGAAGAACATGCATACCAAGAGACTGGGCGGAGAAAAAAGTAGAGAGAAGCCCTAGGTGAGTTATCATGAAGTGGAGAAGAGAAAATAAAAGATGCAGTAGCAAGAAAGACTCAAAAGAAGGACAAGATGAAAGTCAATCAGATACTTAAAACAAGATGCAAAGTTTGATAGTACAAGAGAGGGGTACCAACCACGTCAAGGCTCCAGGTCATGGAGAGCTAAGAGCAGAGGGCTTCCCTAACTTACCTCACTCTAAAAGATACCTTGGGGTAAGGATCGAGAATGATGAGCACTATAATGTACTTCTACCACTCTATAGATCTTGAACTTAGGTTTGGGATAGGCGAGTTGGTTTTTGCAATCGATACTGTGTCTCAGAAAACTCTTTGTCTAAGAATGGCAGCATAGTTATGGGATGACAGTGTGGTGCATTGGTGTCTCATGGGTGCACTGGCATCCGTACGATCAAAAACTAGTAAACACAATACAAACTACCTAAAAACTAACTAACAACCTAGCTAGTTGGTTTTGAAAAAAAAAAATAGAATGATAAAGTATGAGAAATAGAGACGAAGATGATAAAACAAATAGATGAAAGCTAGGGTGATGAAGATAATCGCACAAAAGTGCATGTTTTCCAGTTAGCTCCACACGTACATTTACCTACACACAAGAAAGAGAGAAAATTGTTGGAGTTGTATAGGGGCCTACCTTAGTCAGACCCTCATTTTGGTGTTTTCACCTCCACGAATAGCCAGAAAGCAATGAAGTAGAAATATGCGATAAAGGAAAGAAGAGAGAACAAAAGCACTACAAATAGTATTATGCTACTTCTATAAAATCACAAAGGAGAGGAGTGAAATGTTACCACCTCCACCCAAAAGCTCACTAGCCAATGGAGGAGAATAGGAACTTGGCAAGGTCACCACAACCGAGACTATGATGAAGGGAGGTCTCACAAGACTCCAAGCCCATGCTTCTATGGCTTGCTTCACACTTACAACGTGGAGTTGATGAAGCTTTAGATGCTGCTATAATGCAGTGTTGGAATGCTACTTCAGAGTGAAGTGAAGAGGAAAAAATGCTAAAAGAATGTGAATTTCTTGCTTCAAGAATGAAATGAGATGAGAATTGATGTTTTTGAATGTGGGATGGGAAGAATCTACCATTTCTGAGGTCGGTTGGTTGAAGAGGGACATTACAATTCATCCCCAATCAAGAGTTTAATGCCTCTACCAACTTCAGATGTAGGAATCTGTCAGGGAAGATAGCTCACCACGTGGATGTCTACATGTCGCACATGCATCCCCAACAAACATTCTCTCACCAACACAAAGGATAGATTCCAAGTGGATAGAACGCAGTTGGGTGATGTGGAATTTCACCTTTGGATTTGATTTTCTAAGGTGAGGGTGTGTGAAAGGGGAATTCGTGTAAAGGGTGAAAATTAACTCCTATACATTTTTCCCCCACTTTAGCAAGCATCAATACTGTTGAGTGCTTCAGTAGAGTAGATTGAAGAGTTAGTAGGGTTAGAAACTTATACCTAAACCATCAAGGAAGCAGATCATGATTTGACGAGCTCAAAAGTGCGGGATAGGTAAAAGACTCCATAGGAACTCTCCCTGAGGAGTTTTAGACAAAAGACTCCATAGCCCTGCAGAACTATAAAGCTACACAAAGTACACTGAAGGCCCTTGGACCAACCATGGAAAAATCCTACAAGATGAAGGCATCTCACAAGTCCACAAACCTACAAGGAGGAAACCCCCAAGATCTCTTGCATGAAGGAAGCCCCATGAAGTAAGCACCTTACAAGCCCGCAGACCTGGAAGGAGGCAACCCCCAAGATCTTTCACATGAAGGAAGCCTAGAGAAGTAAGCACCTTATAGGCCCACAGACCTATGAGGAGGCAACCCCCAAGATCTCTCACATGGAGGAAGCCCATAGAAGTAAGTTCCTTACAGACCCGTAGACCTACAAGGAGGCATCCCCCAAGATATCTCACATGAGCGAAACCCAGTAAAGTAACTTGTGCCTTACAGGATTGTAGACATGCAAGGAGGTGTCCCCCAAGATCTCTCACATGGAGGAAGCCAAGAGAAGTACATTCCTTATAGGCCCATAGACCTAGTGAAAGGGGACTCCATAGTGTTGAACTGGAAAATGTCTTTATAGGTGCACCTGCAAAGCAACATGTTTACCCACATATAAAACATGTCTGTAAACAAAGCGGCCACATAAGAAATCAAGCAGAAATTCATACAAACCATCAAAAAATTGGAAGACTTTCAAAGGGGTCCCTCAGGAACCCAACTTGAAGAGGGGTCCACTCAAGGGACGTGTTGTTTGGAAGTGCAAAAGAGATATTTTTTCTCAAATTGATTCATCACCAAGGAATCCTTTCAAAAGATGTTCACTTCATCAAGGAATTTGAAAGGAAGAAAATGTCCCCTTGCAACGGGAAGGTCAAAGTTGCTCCTACCTTAGAGGAAATTTCTCAAGTTATTTCTTTGTGAACCCATCATGAAGAATGTTCCATTAGGGGTCCAAGTTGAGAATGTGATTCTTAAAAAATTTTATGAATATTCTCGAGAAAAGATTCATTGGCGATGAATGCATTTTCTAAAAAATGAAGTGTCATAGAAATGGCATTGTCACACATGCAAGTGACAACTCAAGCAAAGAAGAGAGAAAGATAAGAAAATAGAAAAAGAAAAATAAACAAAGGACACCATGGGATCTGGTTTTATGGGGTTAGATCTATTCTTGCTCATATAAATACTAGGTAACTACAGTGCAAGGTGAAAGATCATCAATACCCACTAGATCAGGAAGAATGCATGGAAGACAAAGTAAAAATTAAAAAATTGGGTCAACATGGAAGCGAATCCTAAATGCTCCCAACACTTTGCATCATCCCCAATTGTCAAAAATCAAACACAAACACGGAAGAATGATGATATAGATAGAAGAAGGTTCACAATACAAAATTACTCCTGTATCCAAGCACCAACAAGGGTGACAAGGGTCATCCAAGAACACATAGCAAAATCACAAGGGAACACATCACAACATACACACATCTAATCTAAAGATAAAGAAGATACCTCCCTCTAACACTCATCGACCAAGAGGTCATCTGCTTCCTAATATAGATCATTATAAGGGGAAAGAGGATGAGCCTAGAATGTTGGAATATTCAAGGGAGGAGCTTCTGACCCTCCCGCAACAAGGGATAAGGAAGAAGGCCCTGCAAGGTCTTCTTCGCTAGGATCTTGTGGAGCTATGGTCAATGACTTTGCGAAGAACACCAACAAGGTTGAGACTTTGTCCAGAGAGTTGAACATGCACTTTACTAGAGTGCCATGTCATACCTAAACAAATAGAGATGACTGTGCCCGAGATTCACCACTTGGCTCACCGAGTGACTCAGGAGTAGTGAAAAACTCAGGGGAAGCAAGGACTTGCTCCATTACTAGGAAGGAACAAGCTAGCATAGGACCACCCTTTGTTGGGATAAGGTGCCATTAACCTTGTAAATCCCAATATTGTATTTATTCCATTTATTATTTTTAATTTGTAATTACCCATAAGGGATGAATAAGTTTCACTGGCAGTTTACTACAGAGTTACTTTTACTGCTCAAGGAATCTTGGTAAATAGTAAATGAGGTGAGGTGGAGAATCTTGGTGCCTATCTTTGGGAAATGTATTTTTGGGCTGTTATGACACATGTCATAAGTTTGTAAGAGCATCTATGACAACTTACAACTGTCATAAGGTGTAAGAGATTCTATGACAACATATGACAGCTATTATTGACTTGTAAGTTCCTATTCTTTATTCTAGGTGCCTATATTGGGAAGATGCCTATGACGTGTAAGGGAATATGTAAGAAGATAATTTTTGTGTATCCCAAGATAGAAATATTGGATTTTGTCCATCTCCCATGAATTCCTTTGGTGGGTACTCATTTTGTATAAATATGAGACTTGAGAGTGAAGTTTATGAGAGAGAGAGTAACAAGAGGAACAGGGTGCTGCAGGACTGAAGACTCAAGAGGAGATTGGAAGTGGATGTATTGTAATCTTGTTTTGAAGATAATACAACTTGGGCCTCTCTTCTTGGTGGAGTTTTTTCCCGCAAGGGTTTCTCCACGTAAACACTGTGTTATGAGTTTATTCTTATGTTCCATTGCTACCTTGTGTTGTGAAATCTTGCATTCTTATGTTGCTGATTTGTGCCTCTTTGTTGCTGCTATCTTATGGTGATGTTATTGCTGTTATAAGTTCATCTAAGGTGGTTTTATCAAGCATGTTAGAGTGGCTGATTTTAGCATCATAAAGAAGTTGAATCTCTTCATGGTATTTCAAGGATTAACAATAGTTATTTACATATTTGCATACAATTTTCAGATTTCTATATTGTAGTAGTCAAAGCCTTGTACCTCACCAATTGGTATCATATCTTGGTGATTTGGTTATTAAAAATTGGATTAGAGATTGTTCGTTTATTCCAACAATTGGTATCAGAGCTTAAGGTTGTTCCATGGCTTGCATGTGCTCGTATGTGCTTGCATGTTTTTGCATGTGAGTTGCATGTACTTGCATGTTGCTTGCATGAGCTTGCATGTGTTTGCATGTGAGTTGTGTGTACTTGCATGGACTTGCATGTTGCTTGCATGTGCTTGCATGTGATGGATTCATGGTAATTTGGTTCTGGGTATTCCTTCTTTTCTAAATTTAGCTTGTAAAGCTTGTGAATCTATTGGAAGGAATTATAGAATGTTGGAGGTTTTTGGGCTGTAGTGGATGTTCTGTATGTTGACATTGCTTTGCAGATTTGTGAGATTGGAAGCCATGGTATCTAACTCTCAGAAGGATATTGTCAATGAGATCTATAGTGGGCTTTTGAGGCTCAGGGTTATGTATCCTCATGGAGTTGATCTTGTGGTAGTGATCTGGAGCTCTGGTTTGGCAATATGTGAGTATCCTCTTGCATGGTGGTTATGTTCCTTTACCTTGTGGTCATGTGAAATGAATGGGTTTTCATGTTGGGTGGTTGGTTATGGTGCCCTAGTTACATGGAAGAACATTTATTTTTTGGACTATAATATGGAGTGCTTATGTTGGATTCATGGGTTTAGCCCTTGGTTACATGAAAGCATATGATGATTTTCCACTGGTTGCATGTGGGTTGTGGAGTTGGTATTTTAGTGATATGGAAACTCCTGGACAACCTGGTTCCTCCTTTTTCATATTCATGTTATTTGGGATATGTAGGTTTTATAGTTTTCCTGTTACAAAAAGCTGTGGATTTGTAGATCTGTGATATTTCATTCTTTCAGATGACATGTATGGTGTGAATATCTGGATATTTAAGAGTAATTTCAGATTTACAGAGAGATGGTTTTGCAGGTTTTACATGTTAACAAAAATCTGTGGTTTGTATATCTGTGGAAAGATTGTATTCAGACTCTTAGAGTATTCTGGATGGAAAAAATTTCAGATTTGCAGGGCTGCTTGATGGGTTCTTATGATCTATGGATACTTTTATGTGGATTTGTTTGGAAAATCAGGTCTACCGTTGATCCTGGTGTTTGAGTCTTGGAAATCTACATGTTATTCCTTGGTTACTTCTATTCTGCATGTTACTGATGTGGGGTTGAATCTATTTTTTAGTTATTTGAGATTGGAGCACTGACCATGTTTTTCTCCTTTGAGATATTGCATGAGTGCAAATCTTGTAAATTGTCTGATGAGGATTGTATTTGGTTGGTCACCTTGATTACATTGGTATGTTTATTGTAGTGAGACAGAAGGATGGTTTAGAGTACCTGATATAGTTATTCATTAGAATCTATAATAGTAAGTTATGGTGCATGAACAGCTCTGTTCACTTTTAGTGGAGTTTTGGTAATGATGTTTGTCATGATACCATGTATACAACTCTGTATCACTTTCAGTGGGAGTTTTGTGCAGTTACAGTGTGTTCTATCTTCTTGGTTTGGAGATTATGGTTCTCTTGACCTTTTGGGAGTTGTGTTGTATACAGCAGATTCTTTGATTGTGTTGAGGCCATGGATGATCTTCATTTAGGAGATGGTTATCACGATGTCATGGATAGCATGGTTACATGTTTCAATGGGAGCTTTTGACAGTGATGGTTTGATGTTTATCTTGTTGCCATGTATAGCTCGGTATCACAGTTTAGTGGGAGCTTTGGTAGGATATGGTTATCTTCATGTGATTTGAAGAGGTTTTAACATCTTGTTTCATGGAGGACCTTTAGATTCTTTGGTAAAGGTGTTATTGTTCTTCCTTTGGAGAGGATGTAGTTCTCTTTGGTTTTGAGTATTAATCATTTTCTTGGAGCTTCATGATTTTGCAGGTTGCATTTGAAGTTGGTATGATTGATTTGTGGGTGCTCATGGATACTAGAGAGACTTGGGTTAGGCTGGATATTTCTTATGTTAAGAGATATGTGTTGGAATGGTTACTTGTTATAAAAGTTTCTCAACAGTAAAGACCGAGGAGCCTACACCTGGAAATGGATGTGAGTCCATCATAGACCTGATGAGAAGGTTGTCTTTATTGAAATCCTATATTGCTTGGTGTTGTATGCACAGGACAATCTTGTATCCCACTCTTGGTCTACTCGGCAGGTAAATGATCTAAGAGGTGTTGCCCACCTGATTATTATATGCATTATTTATATGTATCTTTTCTTCTCTTATGCATTAATCTTGAAAGTTGAGTTATGAGGGATTGTTGAGAAGTAGATGCATGATTTCATGTATTTCCGTTGTTCTCCTTGCAATCTTGAACTTTGGATTTGGTAGAAGTACAGGAGATGGTTAGTGGCTTTGGGCATATTCCCTTATGTTGTGGGAATGTTCAGCTAAGTTTGATCTACTTTCTATGAGAGGTTTACATCTAAGTTCTGCCATGTTTCATTATAAGTTGAATGGTTAGATGTTGATATCCTTTCAGTTTGGGAGTGTTGAAGGAGATCTTACTTTACACAGTTTGGCACATGTTAGTGTGGTATAAGGAGATGGTTTGATTTGCAAGTTCTCTCTTTATGGGAATATTGTATTCTTCTTGAAGGTTCTTATGCTTATGGAATTGAGGTTCATGAATGGAGTTATGAGTTGTTGTTTGTACTTCATTGTTTTTTGGCAACAGTTTGGTAGCTCCTTGATCTCTTTCTTCATGGGTTGGAGGACTTGGGAGAGTTATTTGGATTAGTAATGAGAGATGTATTTTGCATATCATTGTATGCTTCTTTGACACTATGATAGAGGAGTTATCCACATCCTCTATGTGAAGTGCTATAGGAGGACTTGTTAATGTTGTGATCTAGTTTTCAGATTTGACATTACCTGTGCAGTGGGAGTTCCAGAAGGTATATGTGTTCTGTATGAGAGGGGCACCTCTCTTGGACTGGTTACACTTTACTGCAGTGAGTTACTTTAGAGGTTTTTTATCGCATGTTTATGTGTGTTATTACCTTGGAGTCTTCTTTTGTAGGATGGTGGATATACAGGGACTTGTTTGTAGATTTGGGTTGCTATGTTGATAGCATGAAGTTCTACCTATGAAAGTTTGTTTACCCTATTTTGTGGTATGGATAGTTTTGGATGAGCTAGCAACTTGTTGTGGTTGCTATTCCAATTTTGGTATGAGTGTGGCAGTCACTCGGAGTCTTTTGTTATCATTTGAATTTGATGCTTGTGTTCATGTATAGATTGGTGCAAGTTTCAGTGACAATTGATATGTTTCACCATGGCATATTCCTTGTCCTATCATGGGTAATATGATGTGAGGATTTCTTGCTTGAGATGGTGGTTATCATGGTTCCTTTTGCAGGTATCTTGTTGGAGCACAAAAGCATGTTGAAGAATCTATGGTACATGGTTGGCTAAGGGATGTTTATTCCCTTGTTGAGATTTCCTATGGGTTGATTTACAATGTATAATGTCAAGTGGGAGAATGTTGGGATAAGGTGCCATTAACCTTATAAATCCCAATATTGTATTTATTCCATTTATTATTTTTAATTTGTAATTACCCATAAGGGATGAATAAGTTTCACTGGCAGTTTACTACAGAGTTACTTTTACTGCTCAAGGAATCTTGGTAAATATTAAATGAGGTGAGGTGGAGAATCTTGGTGCCTATCTTTGGAAAATGTATTTTTGGGCTGTTATGACACATGTCATAAGTTTGTAAGAGCATCTATGACAACTTACAACTTTCATAAGGTGTAAGAGATTCTATGACAACATATGATAGCTATTATTGACTTGTAAGTTCCTATTCTTTGTTCTAGGTGCCTATATTGGGAAGATGCCTATGACAAGTGTAAGGGAATATGTAAGAAGATAATTTTGGTGTATCCCAAGATAGAAATATTGGATTTTGTCCATCTCCCACGAATTCCTTTGGTGGGTACTCATTTTGTATAAATATGAGACTTGAGAGTGAAGTTTATGAGAGAGAGAGTAACAAGAGTAACAGGGTGCTGCAGGACTGAAGACTCAAGAGGAGATTGGAAGTGGATGTATTGTAATCTTGTTTTAAAGATAATACAACTTGGGCCTCTCTTCTTGGTGGAGTTTTTTCCCGCAAGGGTTTCTCCACGTAAACACTGTGTTATGAGTTTATTCTTATGTTCCATTGCTACCTTTTGTTGTGAAATCTTGCATTCTTATGTTGTTGATTTGTGCCTCTTTGTTGCTGCTATCGTATGGTGATGTTATTGCTGTTATAAGTTCATCTAAGGTGGTTTTATCAAGCATGTTAGAGTGGCTGATTTTAGTATCATAAAGAAGTTGAATCTCTTCATGGTATTTCAAGGATTAACAATAGTTATTTACATATTTGCATACAATTTTCAGATTTCTATATTGTAGTAGTCAAAGCCTTGTATCTCACCAATTGGTATCATATCTTGGTGATTTGGTGATTAACAATTGGATTAGAGATTGTTCATTTATTCCAACACCCTTCAGATAATGTGGGCTCCTCTTACACCTTCCATTGTTGGAAGGGCCATCCTCCACCTTCTGCTTCATTGGGGGATGTGAACTCCCCACAAACGACGCGAAAGGAATGGAGGAAGAGGAGGAGGAGAAAACTGTGTTAGATACCACTAAAGTACTTGGCATATCCATAGGTTTAGTGAACAGTAGGATGTCCAAAAGAGACATCAACAAGGGTGGATCGATTGAAGGAGCAATGAACACCTACACCTTTTTGGGGTCAGGCGTATTCATACTCACAGCGAGAGTTGGAAGCGAGGTTGAACTAGACTGAAAAGAAGCAAGAGGGAGGAGAGAAGAGGACACTGCAGGAGACCCTAAAGCAGGGGTGGTCATCTCCTCTTCCTTCTTCTACATTTAGCAGCCTGCTCAGTTGTTAGAGCCTTTCATTGATGCTTGCGCTCACATGCTGCAAGGTAGTTTCTACGACTCTTCGAGCTAGAGGCTGGGAGTTGCAAAGGGATGAAAGGCTCCTGCTCAACCATAGGAGTGTCCATTATA
This sequence comes from Sequoia sempervirens, assembly GCA_007258455.2. Lineage (NCBI taxonomy): Eukaryota > Viridiplantae > Streptophyta > Pinopsida > Cupressales > Cupressaceae > Sequoia > Sequoia sempervirens. Next base: position 411,303,567 of record VDFB02000003.1, read on the forward strand.
GTCGTTTCCAGCATAGGGACAAGCTCTGGAATGGGAGTAGGAGGAGCAGGTTGAGAGACAATGGGGAGATTCGGATCTAGCACCTCGGTAGCGGGCCTCTTCCTATTTACTGCTTTGGGAGCAGAAGTGGTCGAAGGCCACAGAAGCCAAGACATAGAAGATTCCCCACAGGGACCCTTTCTTCTGCCATATCAAATGGGCCTAGGTTCCATGGGCAGAAAGGGAAGCTCAAACACGGGATGCTTGGGCTCTCACCAAGCGGGCACCATAGGATTCTCTTGCAAATGTAGAATAAAATATAATGGCACCACAGCAGGGAAAGGGGGAACATCAGGCTGAATAGCAGAAGTGGAAGAAGAGGGACCTTGAGAGGGATTCTCTTCTTCTCTTCTATGGGCTTTGGCAACATCACTGTAAGCTTTTAGGCATTGCCATATGCGAAACAACATAAGGTGATGGAGGATACCTCACTCTAGGCATTAAGTGCCCTTTCTTGTACTTCTGATAAGTCTAGTACAAGAGGTCCTTTCTAGGTGGGAGAGGACCAATGGGTGCAAGCCAAAAGTGATCTAAAGAATAACTGCCACACGCAACTAGTGGTCTATAACTGATGTCATGGATCAAACCCTCATGAATAAATTTTAAACATGTGTGCACAACCGAGGAAACTGCATTCATAGCTACTAACTAGGGGATACCTAGCTTCACTCTGAAGAGTTCAAACCCTAGGATTATGTCAAACAACAAGTTTATAGATTTAGGTCCAACAAGGACTAACAAAATGATACTACTAAGGGAAGGTACAAAAAGTTCGTTATGTGTACAGATGGTGCTCACAAGTGCATCATACCCATCTTTGTGCAAGAATTTAATTAGCATGATCTCCTTTATTATAATGTTCACCTGAGCTATTGGGTCAATAAGAACACCTACTACAGTGTTCTCATTGATTCACGCAGGGATATAAAGAGGATATTATTCTCTATTAAAACCCATTGAAAAATCCTGTGAGGTGGAGGTTGTACCTAGACCACTGCTCATAGGCTTAATAGAGGGGATAGGAAGATGCATAAAAGAGGCCATCACACACTATAAATGATACTATCACAAAGCCCCCAAAAGGTTTACAATCAAGCCATGACCCAATTAAGGTTTCATTATGCAACACTTACGAAACCTTCCAACTATGCCTACTAGGGGTCGCAAGTTGGGCTATAAGGCGAAATGCCTCACAACACTCACACCTACAGTGCTCCTAAAACACGAGGAAAGGAGCCTTCAACACTACAAAATGGAACAAAAAATAGTTCATGTCAGGTTCACCAGCAATGTAAGAGAGGGGGACCAACCACATCAAAGCTCCAGGCCATAGAGAGCTGAGAGCGGAGGGCTGCCCTAACTTACCTCACTCTAAAAGATACCTCAGGGTAAGGATCAAGAATGATGAGCACTATAATTTACTTCTACCACTCTTTATATCTTGAACTTAGGTTTGGGCTAGGCAAGTTGGTTTTTGGAGTCGATACTATGTCTTAGATAGCTCTCTATTCGAGGATGGTAGCACAATTCTTGGACAACGTGGTGCGCTAGCGTCTATACTGTCAGAAAATAGTAAACACAATACAACCTACCTAAAAACTAATGGATAGCCTAGCTAGCTGGTTTTAATGGGAAAAGTAGAATGATAAAGTATGAGAAATAAACACGAAGTTGATAAAGCAAATAGATGAAAGCTAGGGCGATGAAGATAATCTCACAAAAATGCATGTTAGCCAACTAGCTCCACACGTACATTCACCTACACACAAGCAAGAGGAAAAATTGTTGGGGTTGTATAGGGGCCTACCTCAGTTAGACCCTCATTTTGGTGTTTCCACCTCCATGGACATCTAGAAAGCAACGAAGTAGAAATATGTGATAAAGGAAAGAAGAGAGAACAAAAACACTACAAACAATATTATGTTACTTCTATCAAATCACAAAGTAGAGGAGTGAAGTGTTACCACCTCCACCCAATAGCTCATTAGCCAATGGAGGAGAATAAGGACTTGACAAGGTCACCACAGCTGTGACTGTGATGAAGGGAGGTATCACAAGACTCCAAGCCCATGCTTCTATGGCTTGCTTAACACTTGCAATGTGGAATTGATAAAGCTTTAGATGTTGTTGTAATGGAGTGTTGGAATGCTACTTGAGAGTGAAGTGAAGTGGAAAAAATTGTAAGAGAATGTGAATTTGTTGCTTCGAGAGTGAAATGAGATGAGAATGGATGTTTCTGAAGGTGGAATGGGAAGAATTTTACATTTTCGAGGTTAGTTGGTTGAAGAGGGATGTTACAATTCATCCCCAATCATGAGTGTAACACCTCTGCCAACTTCAGATGCAAGAATCCATCAGGGACAATAGCGTACCACGTGGACATCTGTGTGTTGCACGTGTGTCCCCAACAAATATTCTCTCACTGACACAAAGGACAGATTCCAAGTAGACGGAAGGCAGTTGGGTGATGTGGAATTTCACCTTCATATTTAATTTTCTAAGGTGAGGGTGTCTGAAAGGGGAATTTGTGTAAAGGGTACAAATTCACTCCTATACAGATAGAGAAATGGCAGAGTTGAGGAAAGATATTAAGCTTGTAGTACGACAATGGCTTGAGGAAGGATACCAATAATATGTTGGGTATTAGTCAATGTGAAAGAAAGTGAACTGGCTCATAAAGATAATTGTCAAGAAAAGAAGAAGGCAATGGATGGCTGTCTTGAAAAGAGAAGATGGAGCAAATAAAAAAGATAAATTAATTGGCATTGGCATGAAGGGATATCAAGAGTGTCTTCAAGCAAGTGTAGAAGTAATGAGAGCACAATATTCTCGACTAGACACATATACAAAGGTCCATTGGCAAGAGACACATTCAAGGAAGCAGTAGGTTGGTGAAGATAAGGAAATTTATAAGAAGATAGGTATAGTTGAGATAAAGGAAGAAACAAGAAAGCAAGCATAAGGAGATAGTGAAGAGCCACATTGGCCTCATAGTTTTTATCCAATGTATGTTAATGATAATGTTTGTATAGGTGTAGTCCAACGAGAGAATGAAGAGGATGAAGAAATGGACAACGATAATGAGGCATATGAAAGAGATAGAATTTTGGAGTTTTGCAATTGAGAAGGAGATAAGAAGAAGATACAAGAAGGAAGAGTGAAATAAAAGAGTGAAAACCAAGAAACATAGAGTTGATAAAGCCAATTATAGAGAGGATCAAGAGGAGATCAGAGAACACCTAAGAATACTACACAATTGGAAGCAGAGAAAAAAAAAGACCATCATTTGAGGTGAAACTCGGATTTCTCCCACCTCGGGAGTATGATGCAAGAGCACATAACAACCTAAATAATGTAAGTTTTGGATTTTGATGAGAAATTTCATGAAGAGGTCCATTTTGGTGTTTTAGTATGGATTCCCACTCAATGGGATCCTTTTGAGTTTGTAATAAGGTCTAGAGGAGTTTCCCTCCAAAATACTATGTTTAAATATTTGAATTTGTTGAGTCCTAAGAGGTCAAAAGTTAGTAATGTTATTTAAGGAGGTCGCAAATATTGTAAAAAGTTGGGGTTTGTTCCTCTACCTTAGTTTTTGGTTTGTGGAGTCTAATCAGGTCTAAGAATGGATGGGTTGATAGTGCTCTATTTGCAAGTTCAAATGCTTTTTGTTTCATTAAATTTCATGAAGTTTTGAACAAGATATGACCAAAATGCTACTAGCAGCCCTATTGTTGATCTAGGGTTTCCAACAAGCTGAGAAAATTCATCACTTTTGTTTGCATTGTTAAAAATTGATGAAGATTGGTGAATTTATCCTTTAGGTTGTTACCCAAGTGCCCACCAAAGTAGAAGTCCTAAATCAATCGTTTGTGCAATTTGTGAAGGTCTAAGTGTGTTCATTGTTTAGAAAACATTGTAAAAACCCTAGGTTCTTGAGGGTTTTGTGGAAAATACAATATTTTGAGTTAACCACGGCTAGGTAGGGTTTGATGAGACCCTGTGGAGTGTGATGAAGTGTTTAGGAGCTTAAGAATGCAAAGATGTGAGTGTTGGTTTCCTTTTTGAGGGTTTGAGCCTAGAGTGAAAGTTTGTAGAAACCTTGCAAAGCTAAGTTTGTAAACACCTTTAGTAGTTTCAATCCAATCTTGAAACACATTGTCCTTGCATATATTATTTGCTATTGTTTACCCCTCTAGATCATCCATTTTGAATTGGGATTAAAGTCCTTAGTACAACACCTTAATGTGCAATTTGGGCGAATTCACACATCTATCAACACATAACAATCATTGGAAATGGAGAATGTGGCTCAATTTGAAATTTTAGATTTAAAAGTTTAGGGTTTAGATCTACTAGTGCATAGATAATTTAGAATTTGTATCAAATGCATACTTGTGAACCTGAATAGAGGTAACAAACCAAATATTTAGGGATCAAGTTCAACTTCTAAAAAAAAACTAATGATAAGATCAAAATAAGATCATATCATTTGTCAACATATATAAATATAATATATTCAACACAATCCAAAACATTAAGAAAAAGGACAAAGTGGGCAATTTTCAACCTTGCTGGCACGACTAAGCCTCTAGATTTTTCGAACGAGTAAAGACCTTTGAACAAGTCTATAAGAGTTTCCATGAAAATTAATGTAGAGTTGAATAGTTGGAATGTCGGTGATAGAATTCCAATTGCGCGTGGACCTCACGCCTATCCCGAGAAATGTTCTACCTAGAATTTTCGTCATTTGGACGCTAACAACTATTGTATATTAAGGAGAAGCCCTGCAATAAACATATCACATGCCCTTCATTATAGATATCAAGGGAAAAGTATGTTTATAGTCTTTGAGGATGAGAAGATACTTGCGCTCCAAAACCCCTCGCATACGTTGGACTGCTGAACTTCACCAGTCATTTCTGCAGGCAATACGCTCTCTCGGAGGTGAACACAGTGAGTGCTGTTATGCAGGATTTAAAGCAATAATTTTGAGATTTTTTTGTTACTTTGAAAAGGTATTTCATATCTTTCTCTTTTCTGGTATTTGTGCAGAGGCCACACCGAAGCTGATTATGGAGATGATGGGCACAAATGAGCTCAAAACTTGGCACATCAAAAGCCATCTTCAGGTGACATTTTCAAATAAAGAAATAATTATATGTTGGAAATATTGAGCAGGGAGAAATACGATAAAGTCTGCAAATTATATATGTCGTTTTCGTCTTCGTTTTACCAACTTGATTTCCCTCCCCCACTCATAACCCACCTCAGAAAATCCTTGGATTTGTATAATTTTGGTTTAGAAAATATATACATTCAATTTAGCGTGGATGAGGTATAAAATTGTTATTAGTTGTTTCATAATTATATTTAATAATGTTTAAGTAATATAATAAGTATTCTTTGAAGCAATAAATATTGTACATAATTGTGGTATAAAAGAGTAGATATAATGTGTTGAACTGAAATGACAAGTATATTTAGTAGGTTATGATGTACATAAATGTGATGTACTAAATGTAGGTGGACAGAGATGCAAAATGAAAACACTAAGTGATCCATGTTCTGCACAATAAAACTATTGTATTTGTATTGTTTGAGAAAACTGGTTTACATCTGCGTCTATTTATAGAGGTCTTTGAAATTACAAAGATATTTCTTCGTCATAAAACCCACTAATTAAAATATTTAATGTTTTTCATTCTTATCTTTATCTCTAATATTATTTAATAATTGTTTCTACATATATTTAATATTGCGTACTACTTTTTTAAATATTGGTGGGAGAAATTACATGTGTCATAGTAAAAGGGTAGATATAATGTGTTGAACTGCAGTGTGTCCCTATTGGTTTTTTTCTTCTAATTGTATGAGAGGAATCTCAAGTCTGGTGGAATAACGCGAGTTTTCTCAACTCTTCAATTGTTGGTCAACTCCATGTCAATAGAATATATGATTGGAATCTAGGTTGTATGTTGGGAAACACTCAACACCAACTAATCAAATCAATCTTCAAGAACAAGTTATTATGATTGGAACCTAGGTTGCATGCTAGCAAACACGTTGCACCAATCAATTGATCTACCCTTCAAGAACAAGTTACACATAATACTATCTAAATTGTCCTCCTACTTGTATTTAATTTTTTTTAATTTTAACAATTTATATTTATAATAGTAAAGTATTTTTGAACATTAATAAATAAAATAAAACATTTTATATTAATAAGGAATTAAATGTTTTTTTGATATAAAAATATGACAATAATGTAGTTAAGCTTTTGTATTAAGTAACACAAATTTAAATGAATAGTTTTTAATGTAAATTATTATTCTTTGCATTTAATTTCTACAAAAGAATGTAAACAAATTATTTATGATATAAATAAGGAGATCAAAAGAAAAGAAAAATATTATTCTTAGATATTTTATTGAAAAATATAGATATACAAATTTTATATTTCTTTGTAGAAATGTAAAAAACAAAAAATATATAGTGGAGTGCTATTTTTTATTGATTATAAAAATAAATAAAAGATATTTATTTTCATATGTTTAATTTTTTTTACAAAAATTATAATATAATAATATTAAGAGATAAATCTTTCAATATTTATAAATAAATTTAAACAAAATAATTATATTTCTAGTTTCTTGGTTTTTTAGTTTATATAAAAATATTATTTTATTTCCTTAATTTAAATGTGCACCATCTCAAATGTAAATTATACTTAATATTTTTTTTTGGATGAATAAGTCTTATTTAACCTTTTATAAACTTTAAAAGGTACATAATTCATGAAAAAGTGGTAGGTGGTAAAAATGCACACCCTTAATGTCTAAATAGGATAGAGTCTAAAACAAAGATCAAGTGCACCCTTTTGAATTTGCACCTAAACTACATAAGAACATTAGAATATATCATACATTGAGTTTATAGAAATAAATTGTAAAAATAGCCATATTTGTTATCTTTCCAAATTTTGAAAAAAAAATTGTCATGAAACTTGCATGTCAAATCTAGTTATACTTGAATTACAAACAAGGAGTTAGTCTCTTGGTAAAGCCATATGACAAAAAAATAGAAAATAGTGAAAAGTCCTAAAAATTTATGTATCTAATTCCAAGCTTCTTGACCTCTAGAAAAAAATAGAAAAGGTACTTGAGATTTTGAAAATGCCCACAAATAGTCAATGAGGATTCACAACCCCAAATGAGGCCAAACATGCATTAATAAGGAGACTTGATTGGAAATACACTTGGAAAAATGAACCATCTTAGGTTCTAAGAATAGCCAACTAGAATCACTTAAAATGGTTTTATCATGAACCAATAGAAGATTGAATGATGGTTTAACTAATTAACCATAGGAAAATGAGGGAAAAGCCACATATGACCTTTACAAGACTTATAATTCTGTAATAGTGTATTCAAATACCATTTCCAATCCTTCCACCATGACTTAAAAGATCTAATTACAATTTTATGAATCATTTGGGGAGGGATTTATAATAGCCTAAAAAATTTCATGATCTTGTTTAACAAACCTATATTTTATTTTGAACTATTAGCAAGAGAGAACACTCTTTGTTGCATTATGAATGGAGTCTAGCAACATCGTAATGCCTCTTTTAAAAAAAATCAAGGCATTAATCTATGACACCTTAGCCAGAGGATGAAATTGACAAGAAAGAATTGGAGATCACCAAATAGAATCTTGATTGATAGAGACTAGTGTAAATTCATTTCTTGCTCATAAAATCCAAGCTTTCAAGATACTTTTGATAAAAAAAGTTCCTTGAAATTGGACAAGCTCTTGCATGGTGAGAAGAGTGCCCAAATCTAGTCCTTTCAAGGTCGTATTATGAAAAGGTGCACAAAATCTTTAATGTAATGCCTAATGAGAATTTTTTAGGTCTCATTTCTTTCTAAGGCTCTAATAATTCATTTGACACGTATAAATTATTTTCTATCAAATTAAAAGGTCGTCTAAACCCCTAGAGATCTAAAGGAAATAGCAAACTAGTGAAAACCATGGTGACCATCATTAGAAGCCTAGAGAAAGTCATAAAGCAATTTTTCAATACTTAAATAAGAATATTTTCAAGATACCCAACAAGACGAATAGTAAATGTGAGTGGTAGCTAATATTTTGAAACAAATTTAGAACTTACGAATGAAAGAGGTTTGGTTATATAATAGTTGATTTTTTTTCAATATTCACAACAACAATTTTCTAAAGAGTAGAAAGAGAAGCTTGGAAACCAAAATGTATTGCCCAAAAAGCGGAAAAATATCCATGCTCAATCCATTTCCAACCAAAATTATCCAACTAACTAGGTTTGGAAAGAAAAGATTTTCTATAACATTAGGTCTCCTGCCACTAAATGCTCGAACCAAAAGCAAGACAAAAAATATCCTAGATGCTTCCTAGAAATTTGGAATGAAAGGCTTCAAGATAAACCTTGTGAAGGCCTCTGCCCATAGTGTCTTAAAAATATTCCTAAAATTCACAACTGAAAACATCAAGACTGGAGCCTGGTCATTAGATAGGGAAAAATGCTTTCAAAGTTCATCTTTGGTGATAAATTGTTTACAAATAATAATATTTTGTTAATGACAAGATAGGCAAAAATGCTTTCAAAGTTCATCTTTGGTGAGAAATTGTTTACAAATAATAATATTTTTTTAATTTTAACATAGATATAATAAAAATAAAATCGAAAATAAATAAAAATATTAAAAAATGACAAAAATAAATGCCTATAATATATAGAAAATATTTTAAGTCGTTGCTTCTTATGTTCATGCTTTCTTTGGATAGCATTGCAGAATCTAATATTTATTTGGATGGTACTGTACAAAACTAAGAATAGTTTGAATAGATCCGTTTTTCTTCTTGGATTATGAATGTTATTTTTGTCTGCACTTCAAATGTCAGCTTAGATTCAAAATCATATTTCGTGATAACATTCATAAAAATTAGTTTCTCATAAAGAATTATGACCATGTTTGTAATCAGGTGTTCAGGAAATGAGAATCTAAGCAAACTTTTGTGTTTCTATTAAATTGGACTCCTTTCTCATGACACCTTCTCCTAATTTCTGTTGAATATATTTTGTTGCAGATGTACCGGAATATGAAGAAATGTGAAAAGTGCCCAGGTAAACAAATAATAATAACGTTGGAGTGAAGTAAAGCATTTATAAGATTTCATGGTTAACATAAACTGAAATAGATATAAAGTTTCAGATCATGCAAGTTTCAATAGCAATTTGAGGTTCCTGCTTCAAATAGTAATAATTAGCATTCTACAAAATAGTTAAAACTAGGATTGTTTTAATTTGAGATGATAATTAGTAAAACGAAGATCGAAATACTTATTAACTTTGAATTTATTATTTTGATTTACAACAGACCCCAAACCAGAAAACTACAATCTAGACGGATTTGGGAATAGCAGAGGAAACAAAGATGATTCAAACCTTGAGCAGGAATCGGAGAACAACTCAAACAAAAGGTGATAAAGAATTAAAACATCTGAGCTTTTGGATTTGATGAAAAGTTTGCCACTTTATAGCCTATTAGTATGACTTTGTTTGTTCAATGAATTTATGGCTTAGAAAATTTAGATTGATTACCTGTTACGTTCAATTTTCAGTAAACGATGAACAAAATTGAACTAATGAGGATTACATTCATCACAGAAACAGTTTCACAGTATATCAGAATGGGCATACTAGAACTTGTAACAACAAACTATTTGAAACAAGGCCTGACACTAAAGAATTCTGCAAGAACCAAAAATTAAACGCAGTGGTAAAACACTACACTTCTCTGCATTCAGATTTTACGCTTTGCTTATTTGGTTATATTTTAATTTCAATTTGTAATATTTGATTACTTTTCTTTTTTATAAAGTGTGCCTCGTAAACTTTTTAAGATGACCGACAGCGAAGATTTGATTACTTTTCAGATTCTTCATAAATATTTAATTTCTCTACATTTGATATACGTATATACCATTATTTATATATCATTTTGGGTTCTAATTACTAAAAGAGTTACTTTTCATTTTCTATACAGTGTCATTACAACATCTTTACTTAGAGTTTATACATAGTAAAATATAATCTCTAAACTGTTAAAAAAAAATTAAAAAGTGGACATTTCTTAAAATATACCCTGGCCTTATACTAATGGATTATATTTTTCTTTTTGTTGGGATGGTGAATTGGGCTGGTGGATCCATTTGTATTTTTCAACAGGAATATCGTACGGAACATCTGGTTCAACTAATACATAGACAATTGCAATGTACTCAAAAGAAGGGAGAGAAGCATCAATTTATCATATCTGAACAGGAATTAGACGACAGCTTATACCACCAGCATGGGATATTATCTTCATCTGGTTCCAGCAATCAGAAAAGAAAAGCAGATTCAGAACAAGATCAGATTTCATCTAACAGCATTGATAATGATCGAAGAGCTGAATCAAAAGAAGGAGATGGTGTCAAATTTGTTAAGAAAAGAATTCTTAGAGAGGAGGATATTCGATTAGAACTGTCGATTTCTATTTGCTAATCATTCTTTTACACAGTTTCTTTTAAGTTGAAACCATCTACATGTTTGTGTATGTTGTCTTTATATTTTCACGTAGAATTGGAAAGGTAGTTGGTCTAGGAGTCTAACCTAATAGAACTTAATGCTAGCAACCAAATAATTTTCTAAACAGTGTATTTAAACAACATAATTCTTACATGTTTATCAAATAATTTTTTAAATAATGTATGTAAATGATATAATTTTTACATGCTTATCAAATAATTTTTTAAATAGTGTATGTAAATGATATAATCAAGGTGATGAAGTTTAAGAATTTTGTATTTTTTAAGTGTAGGGTCATGCATCATAGACCAAATTCGCATAGAAGACAAATATGTGACATTTGAAAGAGAACTTATTATTTTTAGAATAGAACCATCAAATTCTAAGAGAAAATTAGTTCAACTTTCATTGTTCTTCTTTCAATATATATAAGAAATTGTGAACCTAAATTATTGATCAATCTAATATTTCCAAAATTGTATTCATTTTATGATCTATTAAATTCTACTACATGATCTATCATAATTTTAAATTAAGTTAAATTAATTGTCACATTCATAAAATATAATTTTAGTAAAAGAATCAATTTATTTCTTTACATTTTCGTGAACCCTTACCTACAACCCTAGGGCTTTTCCTTCTAAATTAAGATTTTTAGACCTAATTTTTTTAATTCCATATCTTATTTTGACATTTTCTTAAGGGATTTCCCCTTCTTTTTGTGTTTCATAGTCTTGTCTTAGGTTTGGTCATTTAACTAGAATTTTTAATATAAGTTTTAAAGAAAATTATAGATTGTCCCAAAAATAAAGTTTTTTTATATTATATATATTTAAATAAATAAATTTTGTATAATTCTTATGGTGAAATTTGCATACCTTCATCAGTTTTTATTTAGTTTTTCTTTTATATTGATGGAACATCTTGATGTAATCATATATTAATAAATGACACAGTCTAGTACTAAATTTTTTCCCATCTCTCAATCTCTATTCATCTTTATTTTATTCCTATTTACACATCTTTATAAATTTACCATTCAATTTTAATTATTGCACCCACATCCATACATTCACTCTACTTCAATAATATTTTTTTGTGCTTAGGTTCAATCTTGTACAATTCAAGAATGATCATGAGGCACTCAGAATTGAACTCAACACTTAAAATTTAAATATTGATTTCCAAAGTTATTGTCTGTTTGTACTAGTTGATGTGAGTCAACTTGGTACATGTTTGTGTAATTTATTACTATGTTTTGATGTTTAAAGAAATTTAATGTACAATTGATTCATATGATCAAAAGAGAAAAAATCAATAGAACTCACTTCATTTTTCCAAAGGACAAAGAATGAGAATCTATTTCATTTAAATAGATCCCTGCATTATGTTATCTGTATATCTTCACTTAGTGTTGGAATGATAATTGGTCTAGGAGTCTGACATAGTAGAACTTGTTTCTATCAATTCGATAAATTTCTAAATGATATATGTCAACAACATAATCCTTACAAGCTTATTAGATATTAGAGATTAGGGTGATAGAAGTTTTATAAATTTGTATTGTGTGAGTTTAGGACCATGTATCAGAGATAAAATCCTCCGGGAAGAAAACTAGATTGCATTCATAATAGAACCTATTATTCTTTGAATAGAACTATCAAATTCTAAGGGCAAAGTCCTTCAATTTTCATGTTCTCTTTCAAATACGTATAAGAAATTGAGATTCTAAGTTATGGTTCAATCTAGTTATTGCAAAAATATTATTCATTTTATGATCTCTCTGTTAGCATTACATTGTATACAGTGGCGGGTGTATACAGTTAACCGATTGTAACTGTTTCATTCAACCGCTTCATTCAACTATACAGTGGCGGGTGTATACAGTTAACCGACTGTAACTATTTCATTCAACCGCTCACCTGCTCTCTTGTATACATACACCTGCATAATGATGAATAGATGAATCAAGTATTTTCACCATCATATGGTATCAGAGCCTGTGGAAATGTCTTGGCGGTCTGCGTGGGAGTTAAATCTGCAGCGTGGGATGGGTACACTGAGAACTTGCCACGCAGAAGAGTCATCTTTTGAATCTTGGCAGATTGAAACAGCAGCCGTAGGGAGATTGGTTTGATTATGGGCGTGAAAGAATGAGGGAAGAAAAAAGAAGCATAAGGAGGTGTGGTATTTGCACGAGAAAGACATTACACAACACCAAACTAGCGTGAGAAGTTTGTAGAGTTGGAATTGAAATTGAGTGATGTGAAGAATTCTCTAGGTTGCAAAAGGAAGCCATTGAATGAGGTAATCTCTATTCCGTTTGAGTTGTTTCAATTCTTCCTTGGAACAATCAGATACTCTTGCCATAGGAATTGCAGGTGACTTTAATATGAGACGCAATGCCAAAGCAAGATCGCTATTGACCATTGGATGTGTAAAGAAGAATCCTGCCAAGTCCAAGCCTATTGCAAAGGAACCTAGCCAGCTTTGGAGCAAGGAGAAATTATTGCTATTACTACTGATGCAAGTGGATGCTTTCTTTTAGAAGGTATTGGTCATCTTCCTCGAAGGTAAGAGGACTGAGTTATTTGACACTATTTTATAGTTCCATTTGGAGTAGTTTCATTTGGAATATTTAGGGGAATCCATAGAAAGATCTAGATCACGGATGCATAAGGCTAGTTATGAAGATGTAGAAGCCCAAAATGGTCTATAATTGTCACAATAGAAGTTATCAAGTCTGGGACAAGTTGTTAACAAGTAATAAGGTGATTGTGGCACTAGGGATATAGCATTATGGAGGTTGTATTCGATAAGTTAGATAAGTATTCTGGTTTTAATATTTTATATTTGGAAAATGAAAAATTCAAATGTTACGAAAGAATAAAAATTTATGGGGAATAGTAAGTGGAAAAGAGAACTCACCTACAAATACAAATAAGTTATTATATTGGAATAGCAGAGATGATAAACCTAAAGCTATTATCGATCTTGTTATTTCTGATTCTTAATTACATCACATAGATCTAGTCAAATCATCAAGAGAAATTTGGGATGATCCAAATAAAGTGTTTGGAGTAAAATAACTTAATGCAAAATTTTCTTTAAAACTTTAATTATTTAGGTTCAAAATGGAAGATGGAATCACAATGTCAAATCATATAAGTAATTTTAGATGATGATGATGCTAGAGCTATATTATTAAATAGTTTTTCTTCAAAATACAATAATGTTATTTTTACACTCAGCCAAATAACTTCCCAAATTTTAGAAGATGTGATTTCAACCCTTCTAGTAGAGGAAAAGAGGAGAAAGCACTATATTCATGAGAAACAATAAAAGGTCAAGTACAAATAAAAGAGAAAATGTATGTCTTTATTGTAGGAAAAAGGGACACACATTAAAGTATTGTAGAATTCGAGGATCCTCAAAGATGAATCAAATGTAGGAAACTGTGTGCATTGAAGATAAGAATTCATCAAATGATGAAGCTTTTATTAATGATTCTTTTGGTGGTGCTAATTATGCATTGGTACTATAAGCTTTCACTTATTGGAGGTTGGTGGCACCGGAGTGGAGGAATTTCCATCATCTCAAGTTAGCTTTTTACTTTGAGATGATGTTTTGTATGAGAACAATTTTTGGCTTTAATTTCTTTCTCTATTTTCTTGTTGTTGCTGACAGATTTGAAGAATACATACATTGTGAAGTTTGGTTTTTAGAGATAGGTAAGGGGTTTGGTGAAGAGCTCAGTAGGGATGGTTGCTTAGAGAGTTCACAAGATTGTAACCAAGAATTATACCTTTACAAGTCGAGGAGACAACTTCGTTGATGGTTGTCCAATAATTAGGTTTGTGATTTGAGAGTTCATGGGAGGATGAACTTGGGAATTAAGTTCGGAGCTACCCCTTTACGAGGGTCACGAGGCAACTTGGTGGAGTTCCACCTAATTCATGATTTTTTTCTTCAAAGGAAGATCTCAAGAATGTATATATGTTTTGTAATTAGCAAGGTTTTGTTTTGTAAGCCTTAAGGGGGGGTTCGTTGGCAAGGTGAATTCTAAGGTTTTAGGGATACATTTGTACGAACAATATAATAAGGGGGAAATGTTAGCATTATATTATATGCAGTGGAGGGTGCATATAGTTAACCGATGTAACTGTTTCATTCAACAGTTTCATTCAATTTCTCCCTTCTCTCTTTGTATAAATACACTTGCATAATGATGAATAGATGAATCAAGTATTTTGACCATCACTCAAATTATATTACATGATTTATCACAATTCTAAATTAAGTTAATTAATTGTCATATACATAAAACCTAATTCTCGTAAAGGAATTTATTTATTTCTTTACATTATGGTGAACCCTTGACCTATATCCCTAGGATTTTAACTTCTAAATTATGATTTTTAAGACCTTTTTTTAATTCCATATCTTATTTTCATATTTTCTTAGGGAATTTCCCCTCTCTTATTTATGTTTCACAATCTTCTCTCATATTAGGTTTTTTGGTTGATTATATGATCTTTTTTTACACACCCTAGCTAACCATATTTCACCTCAGTTATTTCATTTTTAGATTTGATTATTGACTAATTTTATAACTAATTTCAACCCCTACCTTAATCCTATATCATTTATCCATTTTAATATTAATCCTATATATTCATTTATCCATTTTAATTAGGGCGTGGGATTCACTTATTCATTGAATACCCAAATGGTATAGTTTGTGCATTCATATGGTAATAAAAAACACCCCTAATGCTATTTGTATCCATTTTTTATGTTTTTGATAACCCCTCCACATATACAAAAATAATTAAAATGCCTCTAAATTTTTGCTAACTTATGTATACATTTATTTATTATATTTTATATCCCTTCACTATTTCTACCTTATCAACCAAGGGCAGTACATACACCTACATTGGAATCAAAAGTATTTTTTACTGTCATTCCATACATTAAAACATCATCACAAAATACCTAGATGAGTTATGAAAAATATGCTATCCTACAAAAAGTTTTAGTTTAAAAGAAATTTACATATCAATCCTCAAACTCTCGCCACACTAATTCTAACAATGAATCCCCCTAATAATAGATATCTCATTTAAAATATAACTATAGATGTTTAAATTATAATGAAATAATGTTAGTGGTACATGGTGATTCTTCTAGGTTGGGTTGTGGCATTAGCAAAAACCTGTCTAATAACTAGTTTTGTAAAACTTGGGTAGGATTCTACTAAATTTGGATGACCCTTATGTGATCATTGTTTTTTAATTGAACTAAATTATAATTAATATTAAGAAATAACCGTTGGGATTATGAGGTTCTAACAATAAAAGGAATATATGCTATAATGAAAATAAAACTTGATGACCTTAACCAAATTAGTATATTGAATGACATTTTATCTAGTTGACTTGTGCTAAGTGATTAATAGAGGCTTTGGAATAGCTCTTATAAACACTTTCCCCCATTCTATGAATTATTTCAAACCCCTAATTCCTACCTATATATATTGGGTCCCATTTTGTTTATTTAGAAAACCTTAATATGAATGCACACAATAATGTATTACTTCAAAGGTGTTAGGATTAAGGTGTCATCAACCTTGTAAATCATATATATTTAATTACTTCTAATATTGTTTGAAATCACTCATAAGGGATTAAGGTTTCAATGATAGCACGGTAATAATTTTTACCATTAGGGTTTTACTAGAGAGGTAACATTTATTTATTGGGGATGGTAATTGTTGAAATAATATTCCAAGCAGCTCCCTTCGGGTTCCCCTTTTTGCACATGTTCATGCGATGGCCTGCGCGTCTCCGCGTTTCTTCGGCTTCCCGGTAGGTTTTGATCTTTCCCTTTGTGTGCATTCCTTGCTTCGCAACTTTGGCAAGCGGCTTCCCTTTCAGCTCCTGAGATGCTGCGCTGGGCACCCACGTGTCTCGCCTGCGAGGTTTTTCATTTTCTGTTGCTTTATGTTTCCTACGGGTTGCGAAACGGGGCCCACATCTTTGTACGTGGCGGTGTAGCGTAATCTTTCCCTAGCAAGAGTAGAGTATGCTGCGGCGGGCTGCAAAGGGTTTCTATTGGCCTTCTTTATTTCCTGGCGGGACCTACCCTCGCTCACGTGTCAGCAACTCGCGGCTTTTAAAACAACAGCAGGGACGAGAGCACCACGGGTTGCGAAACGCGGCCATGCGTCTTTCGCCACTCGGTTCATGCGGCTTTTCCCCGTTTTCAAAGTAGCCTCCGTCCCCTGAACACGTGTCACTCCTCCGCAAGCTCCCGGTCAATGGAGAAGGAGTTTTCATTCGGGCCGCGGTTTGCTGCCACATGCCTTACATTGATTATCAAAGCAAGCCGTGAGATGGCCGAGCGGGATAGTGTCATTCACTGCTGCTCGCCATAGTTCTCTAAGGCGGTGGGCGGCACTCATCGCTTCGAAGCCTGGTTGGGACCACTGCCATCATTTCAAAGGGCACGCCTGTAACTGACCATCTGGATGCTGTACTCTGATTGGCTGCTCTCATAACGGCATTGGGAATATTCTTATCCGGGCATCATTACGGGAGATTGTGGAATCTTTCTGTTACAACTCTCCAGGTGGTGGGATTTTGCTCTCCGGCTATATATACTCTGTCTGTTGAGGGAGAATGGTCCAAGATTTTTAGGAAGAATACTGGTTTTAGCAAGAGACGCCAGGCCTCTTTTGCATGTTTATTTGCAAGATACTTTCAGAATGTGCCTATTGTTCGGCCTTTCTGCTTTTTATGTCTTGATTAAACTGTGAACTGTGCTTTTTATTGTCTTAAGCATTTCATTTGAGGAGACTTCTATATATTGAAAGCAAACTTGCTGGTCTAAATCATGTCTTAATGACTCTTCTTAGCAGTAAGAATGTATGCAATATTGTTTTATGTCAATTAAATGAATTGTTTATGCTATTGCTTTAAGCTTCCAGTGTTTTGGAACATATCAATCACATTCAGGCCCTTGAGTCTATGATTTATCGTGCCTATCAAAAAGCTTTGGCGCATTGCCTTAGATTAATATTTGTTTCATTATATCTGCTTCCTTTTCCCTTTCCAAAAACCATTATATAGAAGAAGCCGGTTTCTTTAAAATCTGGAGGTCACTCAGTTTGGCGCAAAGGGGTCCCCCTTGAACTGAGTTTCCCATAAAGGCACTGTTATCTCGTCAATTTTTGGCGTCAACAGTTTGTCCTTTTTTTTCTGGCACGCCCGGTGGGACCCAAACTAATAAAATCGTCTTCTAAAAGGGTGTATGAGCCATCGGCCTGTAACTAGATCCCAAACTACAAATAACCCAGGTTTACTAGTGCCTTCATTCGGGACAGTCCAGGCCGCAAATCAGTTGGTAACCGTTCCATTCCCACCACCCTTTCTTCTCACCATGTTGCTAGCCGCAAACAGAAATTATGTAGCATGGGATGCTGGGAGCCCCCTGGTAGCCCCAGTAGCACCTGCTGTTTGGGGTGCCATTCCGGTTTCGGCCCTGAAAGCTCTTCCCAAATTCACCAGAGATAACACAAAAACGCCAGCAGAGCATTTGCAGGATGTAGCGGATGTATGCCTGGTACATGGTATCACAGCGCAGAATGTAGCCCTAAGGCTCCTTGCTGCGTCCTTCAAAGGCAAAGCTTTGGAGTGGTACCGAACACTGACTCCTAACACCATTCGCACTTGGGATGACCTCGGAGATCCATTCTATGAAAGGTTTTCAAATGACAGAGATCGTTCTTCGCTATATTATCAGTTATCCGTCATCAAACGAGCACCCCAGGAGGCTCTGACGGACTTCAATGCCCGATTTCACTCAAGTTGGCGGAGGATTCCTGTGACCATCCGCCCGACCCCAGAGTTGGCGTTCATGTTCTATCTGAAGTCCATCAATCCCGACATTTCTATGATGATCAAGTCTCTGGGAGGAGCCACTTTACCAGAAGCATATGCCACCGCTATCAAAGTAGAAAATCACTTGATAGACTGCGGGAAATTGCCTCCTCGACCTGTTATGCCGATATTTCCTGAGATATCGAACGTAGCACAAGAGGTGGCATCGACCAGTGTGCCAGCAACTCCCCAGTCAGCGTACTCATATA
Source organism: Sequoia sempervirens (assembly GCA_007258455.2). Lineage (NCBI taxonomy): Eukaryota > Viridiplantae > Streptophyta > Pinopsida > Cupressales > Cupressaceae > Sequoia > Sequoia sempervirens. Next base: position 411,322,367 of record VDFB02000003.1, read on the forward strand.
CAGCCGCTCCTGAAAACTTGGCCTCTACGTCGAGTTCTCCCAAGAATGAGATGGGCGACCTCAAGGAGATGTTACGGACTATGGCGAATGATATAACAACGCTCAAGCAGAATCAAGCAATGCCTCCACGGCCTGCGTATCAGAACTATCAAGGTGGGCGGCCTACCTATCAGCAGAATCAATATCAGAATGCGCATCGCACTAACTCACCAATGGCGGCTATGAACCAAATAGTTCTGGTGCCTACACCGCTGGCCGGTGCGTCGCCGAGCTCTAGCAGAGAATTAACTGCGGGACAAAACAATTTGATTGATGACATCAATCCATGGTGCTTCCCTTGCAACAATGCGCATATGCCTCGAAATTGTCCGCGTGGCAACTTACAACAAAGGATAGTAGAGCAACATAGTCAAGGTATTGCGACTGAGAACGAAGAATACAGATATGCCCCGGCAATGGAGAATGCGGTCCTTACCGCGCAAATGCAAGGAATGTCCCTAGAGCAAGAGTCCGACATTGTTCCTGATCATGCGCTCTTCTCATGGATGGAAGACGAGGAAATGGTGTTTGCAAATGATACGGCCACAGCTGAAATGCCGCGGGTAAAGTCTGACTATAATACACGCTCCAAGAGAAGATTCACCGGTGAGACCGTTGTTTCACTTTCGGACAGTCCGCAATGCAAAGACGTTTCGGATCAAATTCCTGGTGGGCCGACCGAATCCTTGTCTCCTCAACCGCGGAAGGAAATTATTATAACAAAAGCCAAGGAGCAGAAATCTCCGAGCTCCTCGCCTCTTAATGTGGTGGCGCAGTTGAAGAAATCACCTGCTAATATGTCTTTATGGGACATTCTAGCTATCCCGGAGCAGAAGACCATACTCCAAAAAGCGCTTCAGCAACAGATGGACCCAGCACTAACCAAGCCTTTGGCCAGTACCGAGGCGGTTTATCAAATGCCACCAACTAAGGTTGTCGCAAACAAAGCGATGGAATCCCATGCGGAAGGCGGAGGTAGGCCAAAACCTCAACCCTTCTTCTTGACTCTCATTATAGGGGAGAAACTATTACACAACGCTATGATTGATTCTGGCGCTAGTACCACGGTTATGCCAAAACTAATAGCCGAAGCCTTGGGACTCAGCTATGAACCTATGAAGAAAGGGGTGATGCAGCTAGATCGAAATAAGGTTGATACTGTGGGTGTCATCAAAGCACTTCCGCTGACTCTATTTGCCTGCCCGAGTATCACGGTCCCACAAGATACAGTGATCATAGATGTTCCGCCAATGTTTGGTCTTTACCTTTCTCGAGAATTTACTTCAAAAGTGGGCGGCTATTTGTCTTTAGATTGGTCACATCTAATACTTAGGACCAAACATGGCGCAAAGATGAAGATAGAATCGGAGGCTCTGCATTCCAAACATGTGGCGAACGAGGCCCTGATTAACTTTGAAGCCGCACATACCTCCATCACCAAGCAAGACATGTACAATGTCGAACTGCTAGAGGAGGAGAAGGTCAACGGAGACCGAAGTGGTAGCGAAGATGCTCTATTGAGTGAACATATAAATAATGATCCCTTCAGAAATTATCATGCTACCGGGTTAGGCACATATGTGATCTATGACGAAGACCAAGTTCTTTCGAAGGTCGTCAAAGAACCCAACGATGACCAAGCAAGTGAGCTGTGGACATTGTATTTTGACGGAGCAAGGAGCAAAGTTGGAGCTGGAGCAGGGATATGTCTAATATCCCCACAGAATGAAAAGTTGTTGAGGGCCTTTCGATTCCAATTTGCTTGTTCAAATAATGAGGCTAAATATGAGGGTCTAGTCCAAGGCCTAAGCCTAGCGGAACGAATGGGTATCAAGCAATTGATTGTATTCGGAGATTCAGAACTGGTAGTTAATCAGGTCCGAGGAGTCTCAGCAGCAAAGAATATCCGCATGAGATCCTATCGGCATCGAATCTGGGACCTTATAGAAAGTTTTGAAGCTTTCAACATCCTGACCATCCCCCGAGTGCAGAATGGTGATGCAGACCGCATAGCGGTAATCGGTGCTCAGTTTGATCCTGTCTCTAACTTGCTTCGGAACAAATATTCAGTACGAGTGCTTGTTAGACCAGCAATACCCGATAATGACCAAAGTTGGCAAGTCTTTGAGAGCGATGAACACATCTCCTTGTTTATTCAACACTCAGGGGAATTTGCCGATCAACTCCAACCAAGGATCGCTAAGGCCTACGAGGGACAAATTATGCAGCTGAAGTCAAATAAGCTTCTGAAAGGATTGGTTACTCTCGAAAAAAAATTCGATTGTAGTGACGCCCGAAATGATAAGCGGAAGTTCGTAGCGGAAAAAGGTGATTATGAGAATCTTCGGGTTTCCGATGACAGGAACCTTCAGGTCGGAAAAGATGTCTCACAGCAAGATAGAGAAAGGCTTATCAATTTCTGTCAGAAATATGGAGTAGTGGCCTGGTCCTACGATGATCTGGAAGGTTATGATCCTGGTATCATTCAACATACTATTGAGCTAACAGAAGGTGCGAAGCCAATCCGACAGAAACAGCGGCCGGTCAACCCTAAAGTTGAAGCCTTGATGGCACAAGAGCTGACCAAGCTCATTGAGTCGCGTATTGTCTTCCCAATTAAACATAGTACTTGGGTATCAAATCTGGTACCAGTCCGAAAGAAGAATGGTGATATCCGCTTATGCGTAGATTTCCGAGACCTAAATAAAGCATCTCTGAAGGACCACTATCCATTGCCTTCTATGGAGTCAATCCTCCAAACTGTCGCGGGAATCGGAAATGTTCTCTCTATTGGATGGCTTCTCCGGCTATAACCAGATTCGAGTAAAAGAGGAAGATCAGCACAAGACTACGTTCACCACCAAGTGGGGGACGTTTGCATATGCTAAAATGCCTTTTGGTTTATCTAATGCAGGGGCAACCTTCCAGAGAGCTATGGACGTCGCATTTAGCGAACTGATCAATAAGATTATCCTAATCTATTTGGATGATCTTACTGTGTTCTCCAAATCTAAAGATGATCATTTCGATCATTTGGAGTTGGTGTTTCAAAAGTGCCAAGAGTTCAGGATTTCCTTAAACCCGAGGAAATGTGTGTTCGGAGTACCTCAGGGTAAGCTGTTAGGACATGTTGTGTCGAAGGAAGGTATTTCAATTGACCCAGAACGAGTAAAGGCTATAAAGGAGCTTCCTCTCCCGGTGAATAAGAAAGGTGTCTAGTCTTTTCTGGGCAAAGTAAATTTCGTCAGTAAATTTATTTCTGATTTTGCGGGAATAATTAGGCCGATCACCCTAATGCTGAAAAAGGATCAAATTTTCAAGTGGACAACTGAGGCGAGGGAGGCATTTGAGAAGGTCAAGGAAGCAATCTCATCAGCCCCAGTGTTAATCAATCCAGATCAACATAAAGATTTTATAATGTATGCTTTTAGCAGCAAGTCTAGTATCGCTACTGTTCTGACTCAAAAGGATAGAGAAGGAGGGGGAGAGCATCCAGTTGCGTTCTATTCCCAAACCTTAAAGGAATATGAAGTGAATTATAACTTCGTTGAAAGACAGGCTTTCGCAATAGTAAAGGGGCTTAAAAAGTTCTGCCATTTAATTTTATGTAGCAAAGTCCTGGTATATGTCACACATTCTAGTGTGCGGGAATACATCATGGAGGGAGAAATCACAGAGAAAAGGGCTAATTGGATCACCAAGATCCTGGAATATGACATTGAGGTCAGGCCCACCAGGACTATTAAAGGCAGAGGTCTGTGTGAGTATATGACACAGGAAGGGGAGATGCCTGCTAAAGAGGAACAGTCAGAACTTGTCCTGATAAACGGATCAGGATCGGAGGATGATTGGCTGAAAGATAGAATGAACTTCATGCGAACCGGAAAGTACCCGCCAGGCCTCTCATCCCAGAAAAGAAGGTATTACCGGCTCCAGAATTGTGGATACACGCTGATAGAAGGAGTCCTCTTCAAAAGGAATTTTAATGATGTGCTCCTACGATGCGTTACTTCAGGGGAGGCGCAGAAGATCCTCAACGCATTTCACAATAGCGACGAAGGTGGACATTTCTCTGCTAAAACTATAGCCATCAAGGTTCTACGGGCTGGATATTACTGGCCTACACTTTTCAATGATTCCTACTCTCTGGTAAAGACTTGCAAAAAATGTCAGTTATTCTCCGACAGAAGGAAGAATTCAGCGATGCCCCTCAAACCTATCGTGGCGGATGAACCATTTGCGCAATGGGGCTTGGACTTTATCGGAATGATCAACCCGGTTTCCAGTTCCGGACATAAATGGATTTTAACAGCTACAGACTACTTCACAAGGTGGGCTGAAGCTGTTCCCCTTAAAGAGGCAACGGAGGTAGAGATTGTGGACTTCCTCGAGGCTCTGGTGACGAGGTTCGGCCCTCCGAAGATGATCATTTCGGACAATGCTAGAGCATTTGTAGGCACAAAGGTATGTCACTTTGCATTGAAAAATGGCATATTCCTTAAAACATCTTCAAACTACTATCCACAGGGAAATGGCCTAGCCGAGTCAACAAACAAAAGTTTAGTCCGACTCCTCAAAAAAGTGGGCTCGGAACACCAGAGGGAATGGCACAAAAATCTCCGAAAAGCACTCTGGGCCAACCGCATAACTCCTAAACAAGTCCTCAAGACTTCGCCCTATGAGCTAGTATATGGGAAAGAAGCGCTGCTACCTATCTCTATGGAAATTCCGGCGATACAGTTGTTGAAATCTCTTGAGATAGAACAAAATGATGCCATGGAAGTTCGGCTTGCCGAACTATTAGAAGTACAAGAAAAAAGGGAGAATTCCCTAAAGGCCATGACAGGCCGTCAACAGGTGGTCAAACGGTGGTTTGACAAAAAGGCTTCCGACCAAGGCCTAAAAAGTGGAGATTTAGTGCTAAAATACGACAGCAGGGCTGCAAAGCCAGGTCAGCATGGTAAGTTCGATAGCCTATGGGAAGGACCCTTCAAAATCATTCGGTGCATGCAACACAATGCCTTCGAGCTGGAAAATATGGAACAGGAGCCTCTAGGAATCCCGGTTAATGGGATTCACCTTAAATTGTTCCATTAAGCGTCAAGCCCTACCCTGTACAGTTGTAAATAACGCTTTTTCTTTTTCCTTTCCTGTTTTTGGCCTATCCTTTTGCTAAAACCAATTGACTTGTTATGTATTCGCTTATCATCGTTAGTGGGTGAAGCACCGGAGTTCTTAAAACACAAAAGTATGCTCATAAACAGAGACAAAACATACAAAATTGGCAAACCCAGAAAAAATTGCACGCAGAAGCAAACAGGAGCATAAAATTTCACAACAAAAAGAGACGTATATTTTTATATACATGTTTCTGAGTTACAAAATGGCATGAATGCCGATTTTCAAATATACAAAGTATTAGAGCATATATATATATGTTGGCCTTTTATCAGGCTGATACGGAGCAAGGGGGTTACATCAACAAACACCAAGACAAGGGGACCATCTATCCGCAAGAGTGGCTAGCAGCAACCGATGCATTCAAGACAGCGTCTGCTTCTTCCTCATCAACAGGTTCCTCAGCGGCACTGGCAGCATCATGAAGCGCGGCTGTCGTCGGTGGTGGGTACACCAGGTTCCTGAAGTCAGTATACCACTCTACGTCGTAGAATGGTATCACGTTGTAGCTCCTGAACAGGAAGTGAAGAGCCTGGGTAACCCTTTGCTGATGCTGACCACGGGTCTGCAAGCGGAATCCGCTAAGGAATGGTAGCCAAGCCACGACAGCTTCTTCTTCAATATAGCGACGTAGGTCACTGGCTGATGGCAGGCCGATTCCATACGCGGCGTGTGTGACAACCTCGCCAAGCCCGTTCAGGTACTTCTTCAGGAAGATTTCTTTGACTAGCTTCAATACAAGCGACCGAGGGACACAAATGTCCAGCATAGACGCCACAAAGTGTGAGCACACGTCGGTGTTCACCCGATGCTTATCTTCATACTCCACATAGTCCTTGCCGAGAACCCACTTGATGGCTACTAAAACCAGCGAGTGCTTGTTCTTCGTCATTCTTTTAAGCCTCCTGGTGGAGATCTCACCTACAAATATTGTTTGTGATTTGAAGGAGGTCAGGCGAATGGGAGTATCCATCTCTCCTAGAACTATTCCTAAATCTACTGAGTATGCCGAAAGTTGCTTACTACCTAACCTATGAAAAGACTCGCTTAGCAGTATTCTACTTGCCTATCACTTCTCGACGCAAAGTGTGTATGTTTGCTATCTACTGGCCTATTTATAGAAAATTGACAAGACATATGCCAATCCGCAAAAGCAACGTGATGTATATTGGCCGCATCTCGAGGGTCGAGTCTGCGTTTGTTCACGTTTTGGGCTGGCACACGCATGGTAGCACGGCTCAAGGCATGCTTAATTAAATCAAGTTAATTAATTGAGATTTAAAAGGGTGGCACTTGTTGATGAAGGGACGTATGGCCGTATGCTATGGTGTCAAATCTCAAGCACATCCCAGAGCCCGAGGCGATATTCGTATCTCTTTCAGGCGGTGATCGTTTGCTTGGTGTAATCATTCCGGCCTGGGATATTAATTACCGATACATGCTAACACAACGCGAGGAGGCCAGTTGCAAGCTCAATTTCCAAGGAAATCAGGGCGTATCACACGATATTCTAAAAGCAATGATGAAATCCAGCCACCTCAGAAAAAGCAATCAGCTCATCTTGCACGAGTTATGGAGTTAACGGTACATGCCGAATTAAATGCAAGGGCTCGCGCTTGCCTACCACCTTGAGGAAAGTTTCTATTATTGCATGAAAACGCTTATTGTTCCTAAGTCTTTTTCCTAAAAGCTAAGGAGTGCGCGAAGTGTTTTCTGTCTGTATTTCCAATGCAAGCGTATTCAAAGGCCAGCGAACCTTCAAGTTCTTCCGTGAAGAAAAATGGCGGAATCTTCAGCTCAGCCAGCAGAGGAAGCGATTAGCCAGGAACTGTATTCGGCTATTCGTTCTTCGGCCGAGGTTTACGTATACGATGATGTAGCGTATGCCACTCCTGGTATACCCCAGAAGGTGAGAAGACCCAACACAGAGGAGCTGGAGAGGCCCAAGGAGTGGAATAACCCGAAAAAGGTTAGAGAAAAGTGGGCTAATATTTACGACCCAAAGCTTGCTAGGAACCCTAAATCTCTTAGAGAGGCGGCTTGCGCAAGGTTATCAGCACCAGCGGCGGAAAAGGCAACGGCAAGTAGAGTCTGGTATAGCGGTCTTCCACAATACATGGTCCCATTCGTGCACTATTGCCCGGAGGTAGTCGACGCAGCTATTCAACGCTATAATTCAAAGACCCACTGCATTGAGGGTCGCAATTTAAGGGTTCATATCGGCCCGGAAGCCATCTGGCATATGTTATGCATTCCTGACCCCAAGACAAGAAAGGAGAAAATCGAATATTCCCGCCCAAGCAAAGGGGAAAAGATATGGAAAATGATGAAAACCAGCTCCGACTTCCTATTAGAGGAGACTAATAAGAAGGGTATTGTGTCCGCTAAGGCACCGAGCATCCCATTGTTGCACGGTTCATTCCGCGATGACCTCCAGGACCCCATATCCATGCTGGCATTTGTTTGCGGCCGTGATTCCGATGAGAAGATCGAGGCTTTTCAGCTGGGCCCTGCAATACAGTTTCGTAGGCAGCATGAACTTTTCTAGTATGACTTTGCCGAGTTCATGGTCGAGGAAATGATACAGCAAATAGAGAATTATCAGGCGGAGAAGAAATTTAGATTTCTTTCCTACCTGGTCCACATGTTCCTGCATCAGAATCCGGATTTCTTCGCCCGATTTTTTCCACTATCAATTTTTGACGAGCAGAATAAAAGAAAGCCGGTATCTACATGGACACCCTACCTTTCCGCAACATATGACTACTATGCCTTCGCAGACTATTTCATAGCCCCGATCCTGAATGATTTGATCAGAGAGGGTGATATCGTCCGGCTTAACTCTGAACAGACTGGATTTCTGCAAGGCTACACCCCCGCTTGTGACTGGTTCCTGGGCAAGGATTTCACGATCCTTCGAATGAGGGGCTTTATTCGCAAGCCTTTCCTGCTCCCGGCTTGCATCACCGATAGAGTGCTCGCGCTGGAGGTTTACCGACAGGTATGCGTCGTTGATTTCATGTTTTGTAGCAGCGAAAGTGTCAAGAGGAAGGGATTCTTCACTTGCCTAAAGAGCTTCAAGTCAATAATGCTTGTCAAAAAGGGATCGCATCAGCTGCTAGGGGACAAGTTAGCACACCTAGGGCTAGTATTAGTAAATGATAAGTGGGATTACAACCCTTTCAATGACCTACCTGAGCCGCATATGAAACTTCTGCATGTTCCCCGACCATATTGGGAGAAGCGGCGAAATAACCGGACTGATAAAGATGAAGATCTGGTTGAATTGGCGCAAATCCCTATGCCAGACACCAGGGGCCCATGGCACAAGTTCTACTTTCCAGTGGCCGTGGCCAGGGACAACTTTCCGATAGAGCGCAGCATGCTTAACAAGTTGAAAGTGGACGAGGAATGGAGCGATGAAAAAATAAAAGCTTTCTGGAGATACCACCAGGAAACAGGGCAGTTGAAAGCTCCTTATAATCAATTGAAGGATGACCAGGAATTTGAAAGATACTGGGATGAAGGCCATCCCAGCCCGACCTCCAGTGCTAACAAGAGCGAAGCAGAAGGTTCCGATGAGCAGGAGGAAGAGACGGCGATATCTTCGCAGGAAGGTGATGCCCCTGGGCATCCCGCCTATGTGGGAACTAATGTGCGCTTTAACATATCAAGGGGCTCGCTTACGTGCACATGGGCCGCTAAACCGGTCAGGCTAGTGCCCCAGCAGAAGGATCCGATTGCCGAGGTTAGTGTCCCCCCGCGAAGAGGCAACGCACGGAAAGCGCTGTCAGGATAGTTTCACATGAACCGGCCGAAGGGGAAACACCCGCTGCTAGTCAAATGCCAGAGGTTGCGGCCGAGTCCCAAACGATCCCGATGCCACCACCGACCAGTCAGCAGGTACTTTTCGCTTCTTCCTTTCTTGCATCTCATTCTTTCACGTCCGTCCCTGCTCAATTGGCAACTCCTACCATTCGTCCGAGCCCTCCACCCTCTGTTTCTGACTTATCTTATTCCGGGGGATTTGCCCAATATTCGCAAGCCCAACCGTTTATTATCACCCCTCCGAGCATGCTAACGCCTACTGCTGCCGCCCAGACTTTCCTCACCTCGCTCTCCGAAAGTATTCCTCCCATCGGCCCCCACTCTTTTTCTGAGATGCTTACAGATCCCTTCCCACCACAGCAAACCGAGCCCCAGGCAGCGACTCTTTTTACTCGGCCGACAGGCCTTACGACTGAATCTCCGGTTCAGCCATTGCAATTATCCAGCCATGCTGAAACCCCCCAGGCTAAGCTATGGAACATGCCACACTTTTCTCCGCAAACCGTCACCCTCCAGAAGAAACAAATGCGGGCGCCTATGAAAGTTACCTATCCCTACGCCCTACCTTCCAGTGTTCCCTTCGCAGGTGGGCTGGTTTCATCACCAGCTGAGTTCATTGCACAAATAGATTGTGGGAAGGAAGCGCGTGCAAATAGAATGAGGCGACGAAGGGAAAAAGATGACAATGCCCCCGCCGAGCCACGAGTACAGGCTTCGTATAACGAGGCCCGCCAAGAATTAAAGTTTACAACTATGTACCCAAGGATAAACAAGCCCCAGGGAGAAATGCAACCAGAGGACTATGATATTTATGCTGTTGGACTGGACATGAAGATGGCCCGGCCACAAGATAAAGTCGAAATCATGGAGGAGACACAACGAGTGGTCACTTCCGATTTTCTAAAGACTGGTCGCCAGTTGAAAAAGAAGGATGAACAGCTCAAGGCAGCCAAGGACAGGGTGAGTTTTCTGGAGGCAAAAGAGAAATCCTTAGAGGCGGATATCGCCCGAATGACAGAAAGGGCGCTAACAGCAGAAAATGAGAGAAACATGCTTCAAGGCAAAATTGCAAAGGCCCAAGTAGCCGACCCAGCCGTATTAAAAGAATTGCAGAATCAAAACCAAGTGGCGCAACAGAGCCTACAATCGATAGAGAAGGAGTTTGAACGTTTCCGCCTTGAGTTCAGTCAGAAGCTGGCAGAGAAAGGTGAAGAGATGGAACGCCTACAAGAGCAGCATCAGCAAAGGATACAAGGAAAAAGAGGCCGAATTCAAAGGTTTGAAGACTAAACTGGAAGAGGAGCTCTGAGAAACAAAGACCAAGCTAGAAGATGAGCTCCGAGAAATAAAAGCTTTATTAGAAGAGCAATCGGCTAACCACTCTAGAGCTGAACAGAATTGGCACAAACAAATGAACAGCTATGAAGCGCAGTTGGCATCCGAGAAGAAGAAGAAGGCAGAATTTGCCGAGGCCCTCATTTCAAGAGACACGGAGATTTCTTCGCTTAAGGCCTCCCTGCTACCAGCCCCTGCCCAACCTGATATCATCCCACTAATCAGGCAATTGTACATTTCTCACTGGGAGAAGATCAAAGCCTTCTGCCTAAATCTGCAGCCTACCCTCTGGTTCATCGACAGGGCGTTAAAACTCAATTAGGAGGCCCCATGACACAATGGAACAGTTCCCACGTTTCATCCTGGAAAAGGTTCCCGAAGTAAGGGACTTGCTAAATAAGCTATACTCGGTTTCAGATGAGATCCTCGCTGGGGCAGGTATCAAAGATAGGGACACCGCAGCTCAAACGGCAAATAGGTTCATTCATTACCACTCCGCTTTCCAACGTACTAAGGCAGCAGCGGCTTTTCTAAACAAAGCGCTGGATGGCATTCAAGGGAGTTTCTCTGAGTTGGGCAGGTTGGGATTGCCGTCCCCATTTCTTGAAGATGGCACTATTGCCATGGCTGCGCAGATTACCGAGATCATTGAGCAAAAGGAGAACGATCCGGAGGTATTCAAGGAACTTGGCAGCCCCCCAACAGCAGTAGATATCGAGGCAATCATTCATCCGCTCTCTCAGCTGCTTTTCCACATACAAGCAGGCGCTGGCCTGCCAGAGGTGCTGCCTCATAAGGAAGCTATTGATCTTCGCAGAGCCCAAGAGAATTTGCGCAGCATGGCAAAGCCGTCCGAAGTTGAATGGGTGCCTTTGTAGGCTGCACTTTCAAAGCTCTAACTCCATTTGCCCTAGAGGAAGGCTCTGGTCTGAAGAACCAGAGAGTTTTTGGGTTCTCCGTTCCTTATCCGAAACGCCCCTGTTAGTCGCCAAAAGCTGTTGAAATAATATTCCAAGCAGCTCCCTTCGGGTTCCCCTTTTTGCACATGTTCATGCGCTGGCCTGTGCGTCTCCGCGTTTCTTCGGCTTCCCGGCAGGTTTTGATCTTTCCCTTTGTGTGCATTCCTTGCTTCGCAACTTTGGCAAGCGACTTCCCTTTCGGCTCCTGAGATGCTGCGTTGGGCGCCCACGTGTCTCGCCTGCGGGGTTTTTCATTTTCTATTGCTTTATGTTTCCTACGGGTTGCGAAACGAGGCCCACATCTTTGTACGTGGCGGTGTAGCGTAATCTTTCCCTAGCAAGAGTAGAGTATGCTGCGGCAGGCTGCGAAGGGTTTCTATTGGCCTTCTTTATTTCCTGGCGGGACCTACCCTCGCTCACGTGTCAGCGGCTCGCGGCTTTTAAAACAACAGTAGGGACGAGAGCACCACGGGTTGCGAAACGCGGCCACGCGTCTTTCGCCACCCGGTTCATGCGGCTTGTCTCCGTTTTCAAAGTAGCCTCCATCCCCTGAACACGTGTCACTCCTTTGCAAGCTCCCGGTCAATGGAGAAGGAGTTTTCATTCGGGCCGCGGTTTTCTGCCACGTGCCTTACATTGATTATCAAAGCAAGCCGTGAGATGGCCGAGCGGGATAGTGTCATTCACTGCTGCTCGCCATGGTTCTCTAAGGCGGTGGGCGGCACTCGTTGTTTCGAAGCCTGGTTGGGACCACTGCCATCATTTCAAAGGGCATGCCTGTAACTGACCAACTGGATGTTGTACTCTGATTGGCTGCTCTCATAACGGCATTGGGAATATTCTTATCCGGGCATCATTACGGGAGATTGTGGAATCTTTCTGTTACAACTCTCCAGGCGGTGGGATTATGCTCTCCGGTTATATATACTCTCTCTGTTGAGGGAGAATGGTCCAAGATTTTTAGGAAGAATACTGGTTTTAGCAAGAGACGCCAGGCCTCTTTTGCATGTTTATTTGCAAGATACTTTCAGACTGTGCCTATTGTTCGGCCTTTCTGCTTTTTATGTCTTGATTAAACTGTGAACTGTGCTTTTTATTGTCTTAAGCATTTCATTTGAGGAGACTTCTATATATTGAAAGCAAACTTGCTGGTCTAAATCATGTCTTAATGACTCTTCTTAGCAGTAAGAATATATGCAATACTGTTTTATGTCAATTAAATGAATTGTTTATGCTATTGCTTTAAGCTTCTAGTGTTTTGGAACATATCAATCACATTCAGGCCCTTGAGTCTATGATTTATCGTGCCTATCAAAAAGCTTTGGCGCATCGCCTTAGATTAATATTTGTTTCATTATATCTGCTTCCTTTTCCCTTTCCAAAAACCATTATATAGAAGAAGTCGGCTTCTTTAAAATTCGGAGGTCACTCAGTTTGGCGCAAAGGGTTCCCCCTTGAACTGAGTTTCCCATAAAGGCACTGTTATCTCATCAATTTTTGGCGTCAACAATAATATTTTTTTACTAGCAACTAGTTACTATTTACCAAAGTAAAACATATTGGTTGGTACAGTGGTTTTGGGTGCCCAAATCCCATGAGGTTGTTTTATACTTAAAAATTAATTTTGGGATGGTTAATACATGTCTTTAATTGCCTTAGAACTAACATCAAACTAGGAATCCAAATGAAGTAGGTCAATAATTTGGTTGCAACCTACAATGGCCTATGTTAAGAAAGCTTGTAGATTTCCAAGGAGAATTGTTGTGTTTTGAAACCAGCTTCAATGCCCCATTTAATGGATGAAAATTCTATTTAATAAGTACTTAAGTTTTTGAAAGAGGAAAAAAGGGGTTTACAGGGACTCGAAACCACAAAGTTTACAAACAAAAGATAGGATCGTTAAAGACACCAAAAGCAAAAAGGTTGTAAAAACAACAAGACAAGTCCACAGCCACCAAAAGGCCAGTGAAGGCCACAAAACCAAAAAACCAGACAAAACGCCAGCAACAACTAATTTTGGGCCTTTAATAACCCCATAGTCTCAGCTTCCAAATCGTTCATATCTTGAACCCCCCTCTTTAAAATCTACACCATCTGGGTAGTAGGAGGCACTTTCCTTTTAAGGTTGCCATGGGTCCTTTTCGAAATACCTTGGTCCTTGTTCTTGCTTTTATCCTTGTCCTCTTCTAGGTCAACAACCAGCGAACCATGTTGCATCTTTTCCAACTTTTTAGACATTGCATTGATGATGATGGCATTGTGCCTAGCCATTTTAAGGTTTTGTTCCACAACAGTTTTCATGTTATTTTTTATTTTGACCATTTCAGCTTCTAGAGTCTTGTACTTATCCTTAGTGTCACCTTCTCCCGTTCTAGTTCTGTTCTTTTTTCGTTTTCCTTCTTCATTGCTGAGAGCGGCTAGCTTTAGTTCCAGTTCCTCTGACTTGCTATATAGAACCCTATTTCTTTGATTAAGATCATTAATTTCTTGATAGGCCCATTTCAAAACCCTGAAAATGCCACCAATGCCATTTCTTGCAGAGGCAAGAATATTGCCAGACTGAACCCGGTCTAAGATGAGGTTAACATCATTCGGGTTGGGGGAGCTAGGAAATCTGGTACCATCAGCTCTGAAAGAGGCAGGAGGGGAGGGCACAAAATTTTTGCTAACTTTAGGGTTCTTAGCTTTGTCCTCCAAAGAGTCAGCAGAGTAGGAAACCAACTTGTTGGTAGGGGAGCCCTTGAGAATGGGATTCTTTAAGGGGACAGGGCAGTCGGGGTAGGTCTCAGGGTTAACTTTAGCAAGCTAGGGTTTTCTAGGCTGGGTTTTCTTACCAAATAGCTTAGAGGATGGGTGGGCTTCAAAAATTATCTCCTGGTAGGGTTGATTCTCTGAACCCCCACTATCTATTTCATAGTCCTCAGACACCGTGGAGGCAACAGGTTTGGATAAAGCCATCATGTTTTGATAGTGTTAATAAATTAACCTAATAAGATCAAGATGAAGAATAGGGTATCTCCTGGGATTTTTCTTATGGTCCTCAAGGCTATTACCAAATGAATAGAACAAATAGTGAGGCAAAGAAATTTGTACCTTATGGTGGAAGTGGTTAAGAATGGAAAAATGATGACCATAAACTCTGGTGAATCTCCCATCCAGGGTGATATTCTCCATAATAACATGAAGCACCTTTCTCCACAGTGCCTTGATGGTGTCAACTTCGAAATAGTTGTAGGAAATTTTAACCAATTTCAATTTCTCATTATCCTTCTTAGGGAATTTGATTACTACCTCATCAAAAAACCTTCTGTCGCGATGAAACTTCACACCCTCAGTGGAAAATTCAGTCACCTCCCCTATAATTTGCTCATCCATTTTTACCTTTCTCCCAAAGAGGATTATTTCACCATTGTTCCAGTTCTTCTCAAAATAGTTTGTGGCCATAGTATCAGGCCTATGAAGTTTTTCCAAAAATGGGACTAGCCCACCTCTTACAATCTGCTTCCAGACCTATCATTCCTCGTGTGCACCTCATAGCTTTTTGGCTCAACTCTTTTCTTGTCCCTCCCATTTTCTTTTGCACCTTATCGCAGTCTCTACTAGCGCCAAGCACCTGTTACAAATTTACGCAGCCATTCCAATGTACCCACAAAGCTTGCCGCTTTTTCTTCCCAGCTAAGTAATATGACGCAGCCCCATCAAATCTCTTGATTTCAATGTACTTAGCCCCTTTACAGGTTTAATCATTAAATGTATTTTCCTCTTTCCCATGCATAACATCATAATCTAATAAGGCCTTGACTTCAGCTCCCAAGTCGCTACAATTCTGCCACGTGTTCAATCCTTGCTTCCTAACCCCTTCATTCGTAAAGTAATCTGCCATGTTGTTAGCTTCCCTATAGACATGTGAGACTTTTACTTTATCGCAATTTTCTAGAATAGAATTTGCTTCATCAATCCAATTCTTTATCGACCAAGAGGGGGGGTCCTTCCTAAGAGACAATCAATGATATTTTTAGAATCCCCTTCAAGCCATAAATTTTTTATATTCAAATTATGAAATAACTTTAAAACTTGAAAAGCTCATATAGCTTCCGCCACATGGTTGGTTTAATGACCTAGGAAGATGGCCACAACTGCCATAAAATTACATTTGATTCACTTAACACAGCTCCACTTCCAACCATACCCAGATTTCCCTTCGCGGTGCCATCAAAGTTGGCCTTAGACCAACCATTTGGAGGAAAGGTCCAGCACACACCCTCCCTACCTTTCTTGGATAGCTTGGATGCAAGAGAAACATCCACTTTAATATTCCAATCCTTTGCTATC
>VDFB02000003.1:411338137-411395366 GCA_007258455.2 Sequoia sempervirens
AAAGGCTTTACCAAACAAATGGATTTATAGGCTGAAAGAGGAGGATGGAGGTAAGAAAAGATTTAAAATCAGATTAGTTGTAAAGGATTTGCACAGAAAAAGGGTATTGATTTTGATGAGATTTTTTCTCCTGTTGTTAAAATGACTTCTATTCGTATTGTTTTAAGTATTGTGGCCGCTGAAGATTTGCATTTAGAACAGCTTGATGTTAAAACAACCTTTCTCCATGGTAATTTGGAAGAGGAAATATATATGGACCAGCCACAAGGATTTGAGGTCAAAGGTAAGGAGAAACTAGTAAAAAAATTGAAGAAGTTTATATGGCTCAAGCAAAGCACCTCGGCAATGGTAAAATTTGATAGTTTTATGTATCGCGCGCTATAGTTTGGTGTAATTCTGACCATTGTGTTTATTTTAAGAGGTTGGATAATGACAGCTACATTATTTTATGTTTATATGTTGATGACATGCTTGTAGCTGGGTCTAACATGGTTCACATAAGTGAGTTAATACAACAGTTAGCAAATTATTTTGCTACGAAGGATTTGGGGGCAGCAAAACAAATCCTTGGTACGAAAATTTGTAGAGATAGGAAAAATAGAAAATTGTTTTTATCTCAGGCTAATTATGTTGAAAAGGTGTTGCAAAGATTTCATATGGAGAATACAAAAGCTGTCAGCAAACCTTTGCCTAGTCATGTTAAATTGACTAAAGATATGTGTCCAAAGACACAAGAGGGGGAAGAAAAAATGTCCAAGGTACCATATGCTTCAGTTGTAGGCAGTTTGATGTATGCCATGGTATGCACAAGACCAGATATTGCACATGTTGTAGGAGTTGTTAGTAGGTATTTGAGTCATCCCAGAGTTGAGCATTGGAATGCAGTAAAATGGATTTTCAGGTACTTGAGAGGTACATCTAATAATTGTCTATGTTTTGGGGGCTCTAATACTGATTTAAAAGGCTATGTTGACTCAGATTTGGCTGGGGATATAGATACCGGGTAGAGTACCACAGGTTATGTATTTATAGTTGGTGGGATAGTAGTGAGCTGGATTTCTCGATTACAGAAGGTGGTTGCTTTATCCACCACAGAGGTAGAGTATGTTGTTGCAATAGAGGTGGCAAAGGAGATGATATGGCTACAACTTTTCATGGATGAGTTGGGAAAACAACAAGCTAGAAATTACTTGTTTACAGACAGTCAGAGTGCTATACATCTTGCAAAGAATTTTGCCTTGCATTCTAAAACAAAACACATACAGTTGAGATATCATTTCATTCGGTCGATGTTGGAGAATGGACAGGTCAAACTAGACAAGATACATACAGATGTCAATCCAACAGATATGTTTACGAAGGTAGTGACAAGGGAGAAGCTGAGCTCCTCCTCAGCTTTGGTTGGTCTTCAAGGTTGAATTCAAGTATAATAGAGCAGCAGGGCCCAAGGTACTTATTTCCAGTGTGAGCTGTAATTGCAACAGTGTCATCCAGGATCAGTCTCCAAGTGGGAGATTGTGTTGGTATGAAGTCTAATCAGTCTCCAAGTGGGAGATTGTTGGTATGTGGTGACTGATCATGCTATATTGTATAGCCCATGGTATACGGTACACCCCGACCCCTATCCTTGCTGGGATCTGGGGCCAGGTCGGGCCTCGAGCGGGGATTCGGGGGCGGCAGGCCCCGAGAAAAATTTTCTTCCTACTTTTTCGTGTGATAATCGAAAAAGGGAAAAATCCTCAATGTTATACCTAATTTGTAGAACCCTAAAATCTGGAAGCTTCTAAGCTTGTTAAAAGGGGTTCGGATGGGTATTACTGTATGATGAAAAACATGATTATTCACAAGATTGTAAGAGGTTTTACAGTGGATAATAAAAGTATTGGATGGCTGCAGTTTGGTGGATGTAGCCCAGATTGGGTGAACCACGTTAAATTTTTGTGTTATGATTTAATCTATGTGTTTTAGTTTCTTTGTTTATTAATTAAATCTACATTTAATTGTTAGATATCTGCCATCTCTAACCCTAACACCATGCATGCTAAAAAACCATCTGGCATAGCTTCTTGCTCCTCGCATCCGATAGTCCCATGTATAGAAGCATATCCAAAAACATGGTTGGTATTTCCACATTAGCCCTAAATATTTGTCATGCCATGAGGAATTATTTTCCCAACACCTTCTTTTTCACCTATATTATCAAAGGATGTGTTGAGTTCAAAAGAACCTTTAACCTTTTATGCGTTACTTCTCCATAGAAGGATTGTTGTTGCTTCATTGTATTCAAGAATAGTGGATTTTCCATGGCTATACAACGCTCAGAGCTCAAGCCTTTCCCACTTTTGATTTCTTGGCACATTATTCCTGCTTGGTTAACACATAATGTGCAAGCACACCAAACACAACAAAAAAGTTCTTTTTAACCCAACTAATCTAGATGTTTGCTATACTAAAAGACACTCGATTTAAAAAAAATAAATCTTAAAGACACGTCCTGCACCAAATGTCATTAGTAGTTTTTTATTTTTAGTCTTCGACAAACATGTATTCAAGTTTTTAAGTCCAAGTCTCTGCCATGTGAACCTGCAAAAAGCAAATTAACAAAAGACTAGCTACAAAATCAAAACTAACTAAAAAGGAAAATAGTATTAATCTAAACCTAACTAAATTAATCCAAAAATTAATCTAAATTAATCTAAATTAACAAGATTAATTACTAAAATTAATCTAATTTAATCTAAATGAATCTAAATTAGAAAAAATCTAAATTAATCTAAATTAGCAATAATCTAAATTAATCTAAATTATCAAAAGTCTAAATTAATCTAAATTACAAAAAATCTAAATTAATCTAAATTAGTAAAAATCTAAGTTAATCTAAATTAGCAAAAAATATATGTTAATCTAAATTAGCAAAAATCTAAATTAATCTAAAATAGCAAAAATCTAGATTAATTTAAATTAGAAAAAATTTAGATTAATCTAAATTAGAAAAAATCTAGATTAATCTAAATTAGAAAAAAATCTAGATTAATCTAAATTAGAAAAAATATAGATTAATCTAAATTAGAAAAAATATAGATTAATCTAAATTAGAAAAAATATAGATTAATCTAAATTAGCAAAAATTTAAATTAATCTAAATTAAAAAGAAAATCTAAATCTAACTAAATTAAAAAAAAAAATCTAAATTAAAATAAATTAAAAAATATATATCTAAATCTAAATCTAACTAAATTAGAAAAAATCTAAATTAAACTAAATTGAAAAATCTAAAAAACATTTAAATCTAACTAAATTAGAAAAATCTAAAATCTATACTAAATTAGGAAAATCTAAATCACTGAAAATCAATCAAAGCACAATGACAACAATCCCTTGAGATATGTTTGTGAAAAAGCTCATCTTTTCCTATCAAATGAATTCATGATCTCCAAAGAGGTCCTGGTTGTGAGTAGACAGTTAGAATTTAGAAAATCCACTATAATACGACACAAAATATTCTCACAAACATGCAAGAGTCATCACTGCAAGAAATTGAATTTGCATAAAACATATTCACGTTGGGTTCACCATCTGTATCAGGGTAGAATTTTCAGATTAATTGCAAATAACATAATAAACCAAACCCCAATCAACAATAGAGAACAAAGAAAGCAAGAAACATAAAAACATGAAACAAAATCACCTAGTCTTCAAGCCCCCATTCATTGACCTCTATTCCTCTTCTCCACCTTGCTATAAGTTATATAATTTCCCTAATATTTGAAGTGCAACTATAGCGTATGCCTAAGACTAGCAAATTATTGAAGAATTTAACTATCTCAACAGCATGATAGACTATTCAAGATTTTCTAAGATGATCAAAATGACAAATAACAGTGCTATTTGTAGAGAGCCAGATGGAAAATGGATGATTGAGATTGAAAAGACATTAATTTGATCAATGGATGAAATTAAACGAGACAAAATAAGACTAAAAGTGAAGGAGAATGAGGAAATTGTCTGATTTTTTGACAAAATTAATTAGTTTGAAGAGGGAAAGAAAGTATAATTAAATAATAGAAATATTATTTAATTAGAAGAAGAAAAAGAAAGTTATATTTTTTTGATTAAATAGAAATTTAATTCAAAAATTGAGGAAGAAGATAAGTAACTAATTAAATAAGATTTAATTAATTTGTGAGAGAAAAGCTAATAGTGAATAATCAAATAAATATAAATTTATTTAATTATAGAGGAAACACATTAGTGACATAATTGAATAAATATAATTTATTAATTAATCAAGATTAATGGAGAAATGAATTAAATGAACTAATTAAATAATTAAGGATTTTTTAATTAATAGTATAAGTATGACCCTAGATAATGGAAAAATGGTGTTAGCAAGCCTAGGACATATTTCACTAACTACATTTGTCCCTCTTTGATACAATGTAGTTTATCATGTTGTGTCAAAGAAAAAGATATGCCCCAGTGTAAGGAAGAATGAAAATGAGGTAGTGGTATGCCCGCTTGAGAGGACAGGAAGGTTCAAAGAACACAAGTGTACTCTCAAAATGGATAAGAAGACTAGAAGATGAAGGACAAAAAGGATAGAGATAAATAGATAAGTATGATGAAGATGTAGAATAGAAGAAATGTTAGAGAAAAAAAGATGAATGTTAGCATAGAAGACATGCATGTTGAGATAGTGCTAGTTGAGATAATTTACAAATATATATTTTGATATGCCAATCTTGTGCATTTAATCATCATTAGGTGTTAAAATATGAAAAATGGACAACAAACACCATGGTATGACATAGACCAAGGTGTGCAAGGTCATCCATCTGTAAATAGATAGTCGTGGAAAGGGAATGTCCTAACTCATACTAAGGGTCATGCTACCCATGTCTTTTTGTTAAGACAAACCATAGACAACAATCACATAAAATAAAATTCATGAGACATCATCGCTCCTCTAAATCCTTCATGGGACATCCTCGAGGTAGCTAGTAACATGACCGAAGTAAATCCAAAGGATAAGACAAAATAGACCAACAAGATCAATAGTCATTCAGATTATTTTCCAATAAGTGTGTGGCAGTGTGTTAAGGGATAAAGTGCTCGTCATAGGTGGACCACTTTGACAAGGCCTAGTTTTAGGAGAAGAAACATGTCATATAAGATGTCAAGTCTGGTTTCAATCATGCAAATACCTGTATAAGGAAAACGACAAAGTTTGATAGTGACAAGGTCTGGTTTTAGGAAGGACGCATCCTATATAAGACCGTTGGTTTTAATCAATTCAGCTGGTTTCATTGATTTGAAACATGACTAATTTGACTTGGTGATATGTTGGCTTTCTTGTCTTGTTGATTTAAGATTTTTGTTTGAATTTTAGATGATGATGTCGCGCCTGAGTTGATAGTGTCTGATTTATTTTGATTGAATCAATGAACCCTAAAAGACTGACCTAGGGGGCCTCGAGGGCTCATCAACAGATGGTCTCTCCTACGTCCAGTATCATAGGCAACATAGTTCAACAATGATGAAGACTAACATGACTAACTTTGACTCTTTTTTTGTGGTTTTCAAAGATATCTAAATGTTTTTGTGTTTTTTCATGTTTTGATTTTCTTTTGGATTTTGAAGTTTTGTGATTTTTTTGGATTTTTGAATTTTTTGATATTTTTTTCTTTTTTGATATAATGCATAGAAGTATGGATTTTGTTATGGATGATACACTATAATGACCATGAAAAATGCATATGAATGATGCCTACAAGCAAGCAATCCATCATGCACAAGAATCCAAGAACAAACATGATCTTACTCCTAGTCAAGCTAAAAACTAATTAACAAGTGATGAGGATGTTGACAACATTGTTTGACATGGAAAAGACACATCCAAACACAACATGAGGATGATGATAATTTGACTAAAAGATGAAGGTTTTTAGTAAGGCTAGAAACAAATCCAAGGAATGTTTTGGATGATTCATTAGGATGCATAGCAAGATTCTATGGGTTAGACTTATTGCATTTGGAATGACTTCTTTAAGACTAGATGGGATGATGGAGGATCCTTAGACCATTGAAAAGGGAAAACCAAGATGGGTGATAGGTATAAAAGGAGGATGGATGGCTTTGGTAAAAGATAGGAGACATGAGGGTTATTGGCTAGAAAAATTATCATATGGTCTCCAATGAATATGTTACATAGGGATAATTTGTTTTCTCTAAGGTATTGGTTTGGATAGTGCTATGAAGGAAATGACATGATATTTCATGGATAGTGTATGACCAAATGATAGACATGTCAAGATATTTCCCAAAGCATGATTTATTTTGTACCCCAATTCTTATCAAGATCAAAGTAGGTGGGAAAATGGATGGGAATGACATGGATTAGATGGAAAAATAGAAATGCCATGAGAAAGGCATGGGAGATGAGACAAATTTCCCCCAAGTGTAAAGGTCCACATAGATAATTTATTTTACACATGATTCCTATATTTTGCTAGGTTTTCATCATGGTACTTATCCAAAGTGCCATAAAAATGATTTTCACTAGTAGACAAAAAATTTCTCTTTACTAGTTTCTTTCTTTTTTATGATTTTTTTTGTATATTTTTTATATTTCTGCATGGCCTTGCTATTTTAGTTGATCACTGAATGTTCTAAATTCATGGATGGTGTTGATGTAGAGACTAGGGCCATAATATGCCAATAATGACCTTTATGAATTAGTTGCTTTGTTAGGATCATAGTGCTTGCATACAATTGATTGATGTCCTTGTTCAATCCTTGTTGATACTAAAGTTGGCCTTATCAGAATACACACATCATGATAGAGTGCCATAAGAGTCTTTACAATAAAGAGTTGTTGCCAGGATGTGACAGATTCATGAGGTATGACTTTTAGAATGATGGATGATGGTAGATTTGGAAGGATTATTTGTACATTTGGATGAATCACTTTTTATTTTCCAAACTTGGGTTGTTGGATGGAAAAGTTTGGAATTTTGATTAGAATAGCATTTGGAACCAACACTTTTATATGCCTTGTTTAATGATCATGTTGAAGGAGGTGGACATTTCTTATATGTGGGAGTCATCTTTTCTTGTGGCTCCACATTTTGATTGACTTTTAGATTTGGAATATTGTATTTTCTTGATCCATTTTTCTTTGGGATCCATTTTAACTTCATTTGTCCACTTGGATTTTTGTTTGCAATGGCCTTTGACATTTGATTTTGAACTTTGTATTTGTAATAATTTTCTTTTTGTTGGTTCCAAAAGAATTGGGAATGATGGTTTGTAGTGTGGATGGAAGGAGTGTTGGTAGAAATCTTATGGTAAGAACTACTCATGGCCCCCATTTGGATGCTTGTATCAGATAAATTTCCCCCCAATATCATGGAGGTATCACTAACATCATTTGTGTTGCTAATTAGAGAATAGCCAAGACCTTGATGTATAGAATTTTCCTAAAACTGTACTAGTTGTAGAATTCCTTGCTTGTGTATGCTCAGTCCTTTTCCTTGGTATTGCATGCTTTGACATATTCTCTTTGTGATGGGGTATTTTTTTTTTGAAAACATGATGCTCACCCATCATTGTGTATGTGCACAATGTTACTTGGAATCTTCTCCTCTACAAGAAAGCCTAATTTGATAAAAGTGGATGATCCTAGTTGATAGGATGTCATAGCTTCATTGACATGTTGGATATATTTTTGATTGATATATTTGGTCTGATTTTGTGATTTATCATATTCAAATGATTCTACTGGTGCCTCCAAGTCGATGTTGAAACTGTCTTTATGGCCATTGTCATAGAGTCCTATGAATTTAGCTATAGCTTGATCATTTGTGAATATTTCTAGAATAGGAGACTCTTGTTCTAGAGGAATATCATTTATGTGTCCCTTTGAGGCAAGTGTCTCATTTTGGTAAATGACAGTGTTCGAAGTTTGGGTAGGATCAACTTCAAACATGTTTGATCATGAATGGCATAAAGGTCGATGAGCAGATTGTTTTGGATTTCTTGATCAATGGCAGTGTCTTGGTCAAAGATGGGTTTGTCTTGGAAAACATGAGTGGGAATGGGATCTTTATCAAGGATAGGTGTACTTTGGATGCCATGATTATCTAGAAGGACTTCTTGAATGGACTTAAGGATTGGGTCATGGGATGGACTACTTTGATCTTGACATGAAGGTGAAGCTATGATGTCATGCTTTGGACTATCTTTTTGGCATGTATCCTCAATTTTAGGAAATGGAATGTGACTTTGGATAAGGATATAATTTTCATGACTAAATGTAGGATGGGATAGAGTGAATAGGAATGGATTAGTGGATGATGGACTAGGATAGTATGTGGAGGCTTGGAATGGGTTGAGGGATGATGGACTAGGATATGATGTAGTGGCTTGGAATGGACTAGTGGAAGGTTGGTTTCCTTTTAAAGGTTAGGGTAAGGGTGATTAATGGATGTTTGTTGTGGATTAATGGCATGGATTGTGATAAGGGACTATTGATAATGAGGGTAGATGGATGGAGGACTAGAGTTCATGGGTTGTTGGTAAGAGCGACATATGGGTGGTTGACTATGGGTTGTGGGTGATTGGGATAAAGAATTGATCCATTTTATCTTGAATTATATGGCTTGTTGGGCTTGGCCATTGTGTATTAATTGGTATTCAACTTGACTAGCAAGCATATCAAGGTGAATTGAAGACATGGTGGTGAGGTCATGATGAAAGGTGGAGTATACCTAAGGTATGTGATATGATGTCTAAGGTATGACAATCCAAAGGTATGACCTAATTCTAAGGTATGCAACCTAAGCTATGTTTTTGGATTTTTGAATGTATAGGGATGCCTAATAACGATACCTAGATTAAGAGTCAAGGTGACGATAGTCTATGACTAAGGTATGAAAAGTGTGGAATGAAGAGATGTAATAGTATGATCTAGTATGAAGGATAAAACCTTTGGAAAACCTAAGATACGATTGCTAATCAAACTAAGATAGGTATAGAAGCTAATATAATTATAATTAACCTTGGGTAAAGTAAATATTGATAAGATGTGTTGTCAAGGTGGTCTCAAACTGGACTGATGAGCTGAGGAACCAACCTAAATGACAAGGACTAGGATGATTGTTTTCTAAAAGATAAGGTCAAGAGAATACAAATTGGAAGCTATAGTCTAGTCTAAGTTTGATGGACTTCCTAATCAAGAGGTTTATACAAGAGGTTTAAGCAAGCTAAAAAGATGACCTAAAGTTTGACCTATGGGTAATTTCTAATTCAAGAAGATGAGGTGACGGATGAATGAATGATGGTAGAAATGAAGTGAACAAGTCTTTGGTCTAAAAAGATTTAAATGTTAAGCTTATTTTGGATGTGTTGGCCTAGTTTGTGTCAAGGTTTGAATGTCATAAGTTTTAGGTGTGGTGTTTTATTTGCTTGTTTTCTTTGAATACACACACATAAAATACTTGGAAGAAAGATTAGTTGTTGACTCTTAACTGAAAAAAGGGTATGGCTTAAGGGCAGAGAGCCTAATGGCTTCACTGGTATATCACAAATAAAGGCACTCTTAAGACAAGCACAACCTAGTTATTCAAAAAGGTTTGTATACTTGCTATATCCCACCAAAATATCCCAAGATCAGTGTGAAACACTTCTCTTTCGAGAGTAGATAGCTAGAGGTCAAATGGCATAATCCCAATACGGAAATAGGCTCACCTTTCCTCTCTCCTTGGGAGGCTAAGAATTCCAACCCAAATATTTCTATCTCCACTCAAGCAATTCAATAGTGTGTATCTTCGGGCATGATAATGTACCCTGCACTATACCAAGAAATGGTTGGAAGGTTCCTAGGCTTCTAAAAACAAGAGGTGTCTAGTGGGGGATTGCCATGAATAGAGATCTCGTCTATAATAGCCTAAGAACTGGGAGGCCCACTGTCACTCTCATCACCAGCAAGTCTCAGCGTACCAAGGGTCTCGTAGCTTGAGTTCAAATGATGCTAGCCACTCCTTGGGGTACAACTTTTGTTCTCCCCCCTTTGATATAGCCCACCTGGAAATGTGCTTGAGGTCAAATCCTACAAGCCTCCTCCTAAAAATAAAAAGGAGAATAATGTGTATTTCACATCACCCAGGCTCCCAAAAGCATGCAAGGCGAGAGGATATGTACACACTAGCTTGGGTAACACATAATGTGCAAGTGCACCAAACATGGAAAACAATTTTTTTTAACCCAACTAATCTAGATGTTTGCTATACTAAAAGATAGACAATTTTTTAAAAAAAATTGTATTTAAGAAATGTCCTACACCAAATTCCATTAGTATTTTTTTATTTTCAATCTAAGTCTCTGATATGCAAACCTACAAAAACCAAATTAACAAAAGACTAGGTACAAAATCAAATCTAACTAAAAAGGAAAATGGCCTTAATCTAAACCTAACTAAATTAATCTAAACTTAAAGTTAATCTAAAATTAATCTAAATTAACAAGATTAAATACTAAAATTAATTTAAATTAATCTAAACTAACAAAAATCTAAATTAATCTAAATTAGCAAAAATATAAATTAATCTAAATTAGAAATAATCTAAATTAATCTAAATTGTCAAAAATATAAATTAATCTAAATTAGCAAAAATCTAAATTAGAAAAAAATAGAAAAAATCTAAATTAATCTAAATTAGAGAAAATCTAGATTAATCTAAATTAGCAAAAATATAAATTAATCTAAATTAGAAAAAATTTAAATTAATCTAAATTAAAAATATATATAGATCTAACTAAATTAAAAAAAATCTAAATTAAACTAAATTAAAAAAATATAAATCTAAATCTAATAAAATTAAAAAATATATAAATTAAACTAAATTAAAAAATCTAAAAAAATCTAAATCTAACTAAATTAGAAAAATCTAAAATCTATCCTAAATTAGGAAAATCTAAATTTTAAATCTAAACTAAATTAGAAAATCTAAATCAATGAAAATCAATCAAAGCACAATGACAGCAATCCTGGAGATATGTTTGTGAAATAGCTCATATTTTCCTATCAAATGAATTTGTGATGTCCAAAGAGGTCTCGACTCTGAGCAAACAATTAGAGTTCATAAAATCCAAACACAAAATGTTCTCACAGACATGTAAGAGTTGTCATTACATGAAATTAAATTTTCATAAAAGATATTCACGTCGGGTTCACCATCTGTATCAAGGTAGAATTTTTAGATTAATTGCACATAACATAATAAACCAAACCCCAATCAACAATAGAGACCAAAGAAAGCAAGAAACATAAAAACATGAAACAAAGTCACCTAGTCTTCAAGCCTCCATTGATTGACCTCTATTACTCTTCTCCACCTTGCTATAAGTAATATAATTGCCCTCAGATTTGAAGTGCAACTATAGCCTATGCCTAAGACTAGCAAAATATTGAAGAATTTAATTATCTCAACAGGACGATAGCCTATTCAAGATTTTCTAAGATGATCAAAATGATAAATAGCAACGCTACTTATAGAGAGCCAAATGGAAAATGAATGATCGAGATTGAAAAGATATTAATTCGATCAATTGATGAAATTAAATGAGAAAATATGATAAGACTGAAAGTGAAGGAGGATGAGGAAATTGCCCGATTTTTCAAAAAAATCAATTAGTTTGAAGAGGGAAAGAAAGCATATTTAAATAATAGAAACATTATTTAATTAGAAGAGGAAAAGGCGAGTTATCTTTTTTTGATTAAATAGAAATTTAATTCAAAAAGCGGGGAAGAAGATAAGTAATTAATTAAATAAGATTTAATTAATTTGTGACAGAAAAGCTAACAGTGAATAATTAAATAATTAATATAATTATTTAATCAATAGTGAAAAATGATGAATAATTAAATAAATATAAATTTATTTAATTATAGAGGAAAGATATTAGTGATATAATTGAATAAATATAATTTATTTAATTAATCAAGATTAATGGAGAAATGAATTAAATGAACTAATTAAATAATTAAGGATTACTTAATTAGTAGCAGAAATATGACCCTAGATAATGGAAAAATGGTGTTAGCAAGCCTAGGAAATTTTTTATTGTCTACAATTATATATGTAAATGCAATTCTTTTTCATCATTTGAAATCCTAACAAGAGCTAGCAATTTTGCAGAGAAAATTGAAGATCCTAAAATTAGTCAAGGAAATTCAAGGGAAAAATTATTAGAATTATTACAACACTTTCATCAATCAAGATCATGCTTTCAAGCTAGTAGGAAAAGTGAAGAAATTATGTGTAAGAAGATATTATGATCAATCATGTCATTTTCATGAAGATGAGTGAGTTATCCTCTACATACTAGTTGTAACAATCTATTAGGTTTTGTGAACTAAACTTTTGTAGGTCCATCAAGCAATCAAGGCATCTATCAATCAACATTTGTGCCAACTTGTGGTGTGGCATCACTTCATCATGGATTTCACATCAAGGTAACACTTTCATTTATCGTTTATCATTTCAATTGAAATTATTATTGTTTTGGCCTCTTCTTGACCTAGGGTAATCCCTCTTGATTGTCATCAATTGTTGTACATGGAGGTAGAAATACCAAAATGGGGTTTGAATTAGCAATCCCCTATACAACAAAACCTTTCCACCTCTTTCCATGTGTGTAGGTTAGATCTAAAAGTTTCAACAGTGGATAGTCATAAAAAACTATACTATAGAAAAATGGATCTTTGACATTTTCAGGGTCATTTAGGTTTTTTTCTTGTGATGCTTGGCTTATTTTGCTTAGATTTAATGTTGCAATGTAACATATGCATTCACATTAGGTCTTGAATATTCAAATTAATGTATTGTGAAGGTGTTGTGAAGTGTTGTAACACATTTCTACACTTTTCTAGACTCTTCTTATTATAATTCATCTAAATATTCCTTTTTTCTCCTTTACCAAGTCTTATTTTAAAATGTTGTAAATTCTTGTTACAAAATTTCATGCTTTTGTAGGCTTGGCATCACCAATTACACCTTTCTTATGCTTTATTTAGCCCCTTTCTGCACTTATAGGCCTTAATTAAGTATATTTTTTAATATAAACATGGCAAACAACATTAAAAGCAACTTAATTCCCAACACCCACCTTTAAGCCTTGAGTGGGACCCATTCACCATGGGTGGAAAATGAGTCCCTCTTGGCACAAAATTCAAAATAAATTCAAATTTCCTTCAGGTTTTTATTCATTAAGACCTTATATCAGCCTATGATGTTGTAATTTCAGGTAATTAGGGCATAAGTGTGTATAAATAAGTTTTTTTCCATCCATTTTAACCCCCATTAATCATATTCACTTAATCATTCCATACATTCATTCAAGCATTTGAGCATTATAGCATCATTCAATCAAGCAATTATCAAGTATCTTGGAGCAACCATTGACATATCTTCAAACTTCAACAACAAGGGTTTGGTGAGTTTAGGGCACTTTCATGTCATTTATTCATCATTCCTTTCTTATTTCATTTCATTTCTTTACCAAGGGTTTGATTACCAAATGGGATTTGACAAAGGAAAATCCCTATATTCTAACCCTTAACCATTTTCCCCATCTTTTCATGTGTGTTTGCAAGTATTGTAGGAAAAAATTTCAAAGAAATAGGTGTTGAAAAGTGGTCAACAATTCATCAAAGCTATTCAAGTCAACTAAACCCTAATTCAAGCTTGGAGACTACATTTAGCCTATTTTCTGTAGTTCTAGTTCTGTCAACCCTACAAGAAGACAAGTGCAGATCTAGACCCATAGAGTTGACTTCAGAATTTGAAAAATTTTGGAGGAGGACTGATTCACCATTAGTGGAAAATGAGTCCCACTACTAGGCTGGAAAAAAAAAATGTTCAGTTTTCAGTTCCCAACAGTCGAAAACTAGTTTCAGCAAAGTTTACTAGAAGAAGGACTGATTCGCCATCAGTGGTGAATGAGTCCCATTGGTCATCAACAATGATTTTTGTAGCCTTTCAGAATCTTCCAACATCAACATTCCATCTTGAGGTGAACTTGGTTCAATTTCATTAAGTTTTGATTTCATTTGTGCATGTTTCTAGTTCATTTATGCATATCACACTGTGTTTTCAAACACTTCATATTTCTTAAGTTTTGCATAAATAATCAATAAATTTTATCATTTTGTTGCATCTTGATCATTGAATTTAGGCATATTTCCATCATACATACTTTAATTTGAGTGAACCACCACAGTTTTTGGCCTATCTCTCTCCTTTTAGGTGAAAACCCGAAGAGAGCAAGAGAGTACATAGCACCAAAAAATTGATGGTTCATTTTCATGAACCTGCATATTGAACACATTCATCTTTCTGATTTTCATTGGATTTACCACCTAGGACTCATAACATTTTGCATCAGCCTTTGCATTGTTTTTGTATCCTAGGATTTACAACATTGCATTAGTAAATATCTCATATAGATTTCATTTTTGCACTTCAAAACATTACAAAAACTCAAATTATGCATCTGCATCTTCATTTTTCATAAGAAAAGCATACAAATCACTTTAAATTTTCTAAAAAATAACAAACAAAAAAACTCATCCCTAGACTCATTCACCACCCTGGGCGAATCAGTCCAGTTGCACATTCTAAACTGTATTTTCAAGCATCTTCTAGGCATTTTATTTGTTACAATTTTCTACTATTACTTTTTGTCATACTTTCCAGATTTTTTGTTTTATTCTCTTTCTTGCATCTTATTTTGCTTTCATTCATTGTCATCATGGCTTTTTGCTTTATTAAGTTTTGAAATTCATTAAAATCTTTAGTGGACATGTCAAATTGTTCCTTTGGTTGTGATCCTAATGACCTTGAGCTTCCTCATGCTCCTTCAACTCCTCATGAATGTCCTCCTCATGCTATTGAAATCATTTGAGAAGATGATGATAGCATGAATAATTTCTTAAATGACTTCCTTGACAACTTTGAATCCAATGCAGCCTTTTACCCATCCATGAAGTCACAAGATCTCCCTACTGTCTCACCTCCTAACATGTTTGGTTACTTACATCCTCAAATGAATGAAGGACCTAGGTTCCCTCCAATAGGTGGACCTAGTTCTTCTACACAACCACCTCCTCAACCATTTTATGATAACAAAGTTACCAACACAACAATTAACCTTGAAGAAACTTATGGAAAAGGTTTTATTATGTTAAGCAAACAAGGATGTGATACAACAACCAAACAAGACATTCACCAACTTTTAGAACAAAAACCAACAGATGAAAACAAAACAAGGTTAGGATATCAAGATCCCCCTCATGACACCAAGACTCCTTTTGACTATTGGAGACTTTGTGATGACGGCACAGTGATCTTTGATTCCCCTCCTGACTTGAATGTCCTTCCACATGAACAACCCTTACATGATTCCAATAACAAGGGTGCTAGGATCCCCGTGGGTCCTCTTCCTCCTTCAATTCATGAAAAAGGTGAATCTATTAAATGCAAATGACCTTACAAATTGAAAAAACTAAGGTTTCCTCTCCATCCACCACCTGAATGTGAAAGGAAACTGCAAATACTTTTAAACAAAGGTCTTATACTCTTACCACCTTCTAATAGGCTGGTCATCCATCCTAAAGATTCTAATGTACCATATTGCAAATATTAGATCGTGTTCTTGGACATCGTAGTGATGAATGTCAGACATTGAAGGACATATTAAACAAGTATCACTTCACTAATATCAATTGTTTTCCTATCGTCTCATAATTCTCTAAACCAAATCCTCTCATCATGTAATAGTTGTAGAATTTTTCATTCTCACTATTGCATGATCCTTCCTATCACCCACCTTGGCTCATTCTTTCCTTACATTCAATGGGGGCAAGTAGTTGTTTGCCTTGTCCTAGTAATGCATTTGTCCTTGTCTCTTAATTGCATTATTCATCTTCCGCTTATACTGCTTGAGATTGTGAAGCCAATAACTCAGTTAATGGTTGACTTGCATTTGCATTACTAGACTTTTTACATTTTCATTTTTCTTTTCTTTGGTGTGATTGTATGTGCATATCATGTTCCCTCGTACTGTGTGTTTGATGTTCTCCTTCTCTTTGTACACTTCCTCTATTTGTACCTCTATTCTTCTATATGTCATACTTTATTTTTTCTTTTTCAATTTTGTTTTGTGTTTTCCTTTTGGGGATGACACAAAGCATTGAGACACCCTAATATGTCTCTTCCATGTTGACCCAAAATATTCTTTTCTTTTTCACTTTTTTGTTTTCCCTTTGGGGATGACACAAAGCATTGAGATGCCCTATGTCTCTTCCATGTTGACCTAAAAGCTTTTCCTTTTCTTTTGCCCTTTTTTTTCTCTTCGCTTGTGTTTTCCTTTTGGGGATGACACAAAGAATTGAGACCACAATGTCTCTTCCATGTTGACCCAAAATGGACTTTTTTTTCACTCTCTTTGTGTCATTCTTCCAGTTCTATGTATTCAGGGAATGATGACAGTTTTGAACTCTTTAATAAAACTATTGCAACATCAAACACATTGACCCCAAATCCATAGATCCCTTATCTGTTAGGTGTGTTCCCTTTTGGGGGAAACCCCTCCTTCTTTTGGTCCTTTTTCCTTCACATGAAATAGCCTTACTCAGAAATGTATGACTTGGCATAGGGGATTTCCAATTTGGCTCTCATGTTTCATTTCTTTTTGAATTTTTCATTGGCGACTTTAAAGTAATTGCTCATAGTACATTGTGTAGCAATTCCTTTAAAGTGGGGGCATACATTGGCATTATTTATTTTCTTTTTTCTTTTTCTTGGTTCTGAGTGTAGCCTTGTTACTTTATACGATGTGTTTTTCACTTTGTGGATGACATTGGGTGTGATTTTCTTCATAAGTGTGATCTATCTTAGCATATTACATTCCTCTTGGTGGCCTGATGTGATGCACTGCATCCCCTAAGTTGTGAATTTTCTATTCTTTGATCAATCCTCTCTTGGAGACATTAGACATAATGTTCCCTAAGTGATAGACCTCACATGAACTTAACAAGACTCATTTGAACATTTCTTTTGCATTCTTTACATTTTTTCACTTTACATGGCCACCTTGCATAACGCAGCTTGCATGTTTGTGGTGCCATCCTTTTTGTTCATGAGTTCTAAGCATACGAAGCTTTGCTTGTCTCATGAAGCACAAACTGGCATCTTCCTTTGTGGCACCTTATTAAACTTATCAGGAGGTATAACTTTAGTATGGTTGAGTGGGAATCCCATTCCAAGTCATGACTTTCCCCATAGCCACCTATGTGTTTGTGAGTACATACCAGCCGAGCATATGTTTCTCACCTTTTGGGCCTTCTCACCTAGAAGATAGCCATGAGTTCCACCACCCTAGAGTGAGTATGCATTTTCTTTTTTGGACAAACAGCCTAGATCTGATCCACAACTAGCTGGACAAACGATCGAAGCTTGATTCAACTTTTCCTTTTCCTCTTCCTTCTCTTTTTCTCTTTCGTATGTGTGTTCCTTTGTTATTATTTTTAGTTTTCCATGGGATCTTCATCCTGGGGGCTTGATCATCCCTCTTGATCGTTGTTATCTCATCTTGCTAGCATGAGTGCATTTGGATCCCTCTTGATATGCATGGCTATTTTAGTGTGAGTTTGAAGCAAGTTCATCCTCTCACTAAAGTGGGGGCTAAATGTACTATAGAAAAATGGATCTTTGACATTTTTAGGGTCATTTAGGTATTTTTCTTGTGATTCTTGGCTTATTTTTCTTATATTTAATGTTGCAATGTAACTTATGCATTCACATTAGGTCTTCAATATTCAAATTATGATGTCTTGTGAAGGTGTTGTGAAGTGTTGTAACACATTTCTACA
Source organism: Sequoia sempervirens (assembly GCA_007258455.2). NCBI lineage: Eukaryota > Viridiplantae > Streptophyta > Pinopsida > Cupressales > Cupressaceae > Sequoia > Sequoia sempervirens. The sequence goes on from VDFB02000003.1 coordinate 411,356,070, forward strand.
CTTTTCTAGACTCTTATTATAATTCATCTAAATATTCTATTTTTATCCTTTACCAAGTCTTATTTTAAAGTGTTGTAAAGTCTTGTAACAAACTTTCAGGTTTTTCTAGGCTTGTCATCACCAATTACACCATTCTTATGCTTTATTTGGCCCTTTTATGCACTTATAGGCCTTAATTAACTATATTTTTTAATGTAAACTTGACAAACAACTTTAAAATAAACTTAATTCTTGACACCCACTTGCAAGCCTTGAGTGGGACCCATTCACCATAGGTGGCAAATGAGTCCCTCTTGGCACAAAATTTAAAATAAATTCGAATTTCCTTCAAGTTTTTATTCATTAAAACCTTATGTCAGTCTGTGATGTATTTTCAGGTAATTAGGGAATAAGTATGTATAAATAAGTGTTTTTCCATCCATTTTAACCCCCATTCATAATATTCACTTAACCATCTCATACATTCATTCAAGCATTTGAGCATTATAGCATCATTCAATCAAGCAATTATCAAGTATCTTGGAGCAGCCATTGACATATCTTCAGACTTCAACAACAAGGATTTGGTGATTTTATGACACTTGTATGTTGTTTACTCATCATTCCTTTCTTATTTCATTTCATTTCTTTATCAACAGTTTGATTACCAAAGTGGGATTTGAACAAGGCAAGTCCCTATAATCTAACCCTTAACCATTTTTCCCCTCTTTGCATGTGTTTTTTCAGGCCTTGTAGGAATAATTGTCAAATAAATAGGTGTTGAAAAGTGTTCAACAAGTCATCAAAGCTATTCAAGTCAACTAAACCCTAATTCAAGCTTGGAGACAACATTCAGCATGTTTTCTGCAGTTTCAGTTTTGTCAACTTGACAAGAAGACAAGTGCAGATCTGGACCCATAGAGTTGACTTCAAAACTTGTAGAATTTTGGAGGAGGAATAATTCTCTATCAATGGTGAATAAGTCCCATTTCTAGGCTAGAAAAAAAAAATTGTTTAGTTTTCAATTCCCGACAGTCGGAAACCAATTTCAGCAAAGTTTACCAGAAGAAAGACTGATTCACCATCAGTGGTGAATGAGTCGCACTAGTCATCAACAATGATTTTTTTAGCCTTCTAGAATCTTCCAACATCAACATTCCATCTCCAGGTGCACTCTATTCAGTTTCATTAAGTTTTGATTTCATTTGTGCATGTTTCTAGTTCATTTCTACATATCACACTGTGTTTTCAAACACTTCATATTTCTTAGGTTTTGCATAAATAATCAATCAATTTTATCAGTTTGTTGCATCTTGATCATTTAATTTAGGCATATTTCCATCATACATAGATTAATTTGAGTGAACCACCACAGTTTTTGGCCTATCTCTCTCCTTTTAGGTGAAAAACCCTAAGAGAGCAAGAGAGTACATAGCACCCAAAAATTGATGGTTCAAAAACACAAAAAAAAACTTCAACATATATCTCAGATTTTTCAAATCCAAAAATGAAGCATCTCAATCTAGGGCACCCATCACCCCTATCCCTACAATTTAACCTCAGATTTCAGTCATAGGCTCCCCTCTATATCTCATTCTCAGATTAAACTTGTTATGTTATTTTTCATTTTTGTCTATGTGATAAATTACATTTTCAGATCTAAGATTATATTTTACATAGGCTTCTTAAAAAACACATCAAATTTGTCATCTTTACAATTTGAAAAATGAACACAAACCCTAGGAGATTGGCTCTCCCTTGTGGCAACAACCTAATCATCAACCATAGTTAATCTGTTGTCCTAATCTGATGTCAAGCGAAAATAACCTAATCCTAATTTGATCTAGGATCACTTTTCCTATGTCATATTTTGGTGAACTTGAGATATATCTTGCACTTGTAATTTTCTAATTTTTATATCATAAATTCTAAAAATTAATTCAAAATCTAAGTGCTTAGAAGATCTTGTTAATTTGCATAAATGTTTCATTTTCAAAGCTATGCATTTGCACTCCTTGTTCATTATACATTAAAAGAAAAATTGGAAAAAATTGTGAATTAAATTACATAATTTTAGATCTTATTAGGGCTTATATTTGAGTTATATCATTGTGAAATCTAACTACAATCTTAGGTTTCTTTCATTTGTCAAAAGTGCATGCATATTTTAGTGATTTTTTTTGAAAAGGTGAAGAATTACATATCATTTTATTTTCAAGAGATCAAAAAGTATTACTTTTCTATAATTTTTTGGGGAAAATTTAGTCAGTTAAAACACTTTAAATTCTAAAAATTACAATTGGAACACTTTTAATTACCATATAAAGACAAAGTTTTATGTATTCTTATGTGCTTCATATAGAAAAAATAGGTTTTCATGCATTTCTAGAAATCTAGTGCATCTAAACCTAAAGCTCTACACCCGTATATTTTCAAATACTATTTTCAATTTCAAATTTTTAAAAACATAGATATTCAACTCTCTAGACTAGGATTCCTAGGACCCCTATCTAGTAGTTTAAATTTTCTTAGCAAAACCTTGCCTGTGATCTTTGCTCAAATCTTATTTCAGTTTTTAGAATTCAATCCTACAACTATCTGATTTTGTTGTGCATTACTAGTTTGATCAATAGGACATACCCTAATTTTTTCTTTGCAAAAATCATGTTTTATAATGATCAATGTCTTATTATCAAACTTTATTAAGAAATTTAAATATTTTTTCTTACAAGCATGTGAAAATAATTTTTTCTCTCCTCTTTTGTTGTTTTTCTTTGATCCCTCTCCCAATATCTCTCCTACTTTTGACGGTATCTTGGTGCAACCAAATACAATCATAGACAATCATAAGAATCATGTTTGTTCTTATCCCAGTATCTCTCCTACTTGTGATGGTATCTTGATGCAATAGGATCTTATCATCCATAATCATGACAATCATGTTTGTCCCTCTCCTAATACCTCTACTACTTAGGAAGATATTATGGTACAAAAGGATGTGATCATTGATACATTTCCTTCAAATAATAGTAAAATGATTTGCATAAATAAACATTCAAAATTAATTTTAAATCCCCCATCGATAGAAGATCGTCAACAAATATTTAACTTAGTTGAAGTTATAAACACACAAGTATTATTGGACCTCCCTCTAAATCATCTCTCATTATAGGACCTCCTAAACCCATGGAAATATCCTAGAGTTTGTGAAACAACTCACTCAAAGTAATCACGTGCACCAAGATGTTTTGCAGCAACCAAGTTTTTGATTAAGGAACAAACAAATTTTGAAGGGGACCCAAAACACTTAACAATAACAGAGAGACAGATAAAGCATTAAAAGTGTCCAATCATAAAATGGAACGTTTCCCACAAAGAAGAAAACAAAGGAAACCAAGGTAGCACAACAAAAACCATCAAAAAACCACAAAAGATCCAGACGCTAGGCCAAATTCCTGAGAATATCCACTGCCTCCTACTCTAGCTTGTTCATGTTGATAGCAGACTTTTTAATTTCCTAGATGTTCACAAGGGCCTGATCAGCCTTCTTCAAATTCGCTCTAGTTTTGTTGCTTGGCCCTCCACCTTCTAGTTGGCTTTCCTCTTTCTCAACATCCACAAACACATCTGTCCTGACTTGATAAGCATTTTCCAAATTCTCCACCATCATGTTCATGGTCTTAGCAGTAGACTTTAGAATTTTGTGACTCATAATAAGCACCTTATGGAGGAAGTCTTTTATGTTCCTTAGATTTTCCTCCATCTCAAACAGGTTCCCATCATAGTTTCTTTTGAACTATTGTAAATCCTCCACCATTTTCTTAAGACACTCCACCATGTATTTATTCTCATCCTCTGTCTATAAATCAGAGGCCTTAACATGATCTTTGTTTTGATTGTCATCATCCTTCTCAATCTTATTGTTCATTTATCTCTGGTTTAGCTTAATCTCCTTAATCTCAAAGAAAAACCATCTAATTAACCTGAGAAAATCCACAGACCCATTACGGGCAATAGCCAGAATATCACTAGGGAATTCACATTCATCTTTAAAATAATGATCCTTCACCTTCAAATCTCTAGGAAAGTGGGGCCTCTCTTCTCTGTCAATCACAGGGTAACTAGAATTATCAGAAGAAGGGGTCAACTGTGAATCCTCCCCACTAATTTCATAAGAAGAGTCCTCCAAAACCTTTCTTTTCCCTTTCTTCTAGGGAGAGACACTAGATTTCCTTTTCCCCTTAACAACAACCCTATCTTTAGAGGAAGGGGTCTAGTGGGACAGAGCTGGCATAGCTTTAAAATGATCATGAATTAACACAAGCAGGCCTTCATGGAGAATCGAATGCCTAATAGGATTCTATCTATGGTTCCTTAGGCTGGCATTTAGAAAAGAAGCAAGATAGAAAGGGAGAGAAACCCTAACTTGATGCCTGAAATGGTTGAAAAGTATGAAATGGTACTCAAAGACCCTAGTGCAGTGGCCATCTAGGGTAACGTACTCCATCAACACATTCAACACCTTCCTCTAGTGTGAAACAATCCTCATTGAGTCATAAAATATTTTAGTCTCCCTTCGCAAGTCCTCCTCCTTTTCAAACTTAGGAAATTTCTGGACCGCCTGGTCAGAGAACTTTCTATCTCTATAGAATTTGATACCCTCCATAGGAAGCCCCATAACCTCCGCAATATGATGCTCATTAATAACCACCTTTCTCCCAAACAACATTATCTCGCCATCATCCCAGCCCTTGGTGAAACACCTGGTAACATCTGGATCCCAGCCATGAATTTTTTCAATAAAAATAGTGATCTTGCCCTTCTCCAGCCTCTCTCAAAGCTTAGAATTATTTTTTATGCTCTCACAGTTCATCGGCTCCACCCTGTGACTCTCACCACCTATGTTGGTAACCTTGTTCATATGTTAAGAATTATCCAGAAAACTAGAAGAACTATCCTTCATAATGCCCAGAAAGCATGTGAAGCTCAAATCATTCAAATGAAAAGTATTAAAATTACACCTCGGCCAGCAATGAGTAATAAGTGATCCATAGTCCCAAGACTGCACGACATGACACTTTTCCATCATTTGGTTGTAGGGGGACTTTTCACCTTCCTGTGGTTGCAATCATACATGATAAGGGTAGTGACATCAGCCTCCAACTCATCACTCCTCTGCTAGCTCAAATTTTCCTTCACATGAATCCCCTTGTTGGCAAACAAGTTTGCCACCGTATTAATTTCCCTAAATGCATGGGAAACATAACACTTTTCAAATTTACTAATAATTTCCTTTGAAAATTTTATCCAAATTTCTATAGACCAAGAGGGTTTTTGAAGCCCCTTAATACATTGAATAATATTATTTGAATCCCAATTTATCTAGACATTTTAAAAATTCAACTGACTAGTCAAATTCAAAACATGAAAAGCCCCAATAGCTTCTGCCATGTGGTTAGTCTGAGTTCCCAAGGGGAGAACCACCGCGGCAATGAAACAACCATTTTCATCCCTAATCACACCCCCACACCTGGCAAGCCCAGGATTGCCCTTGGCCAACCCATCAAAATTGATTTTAACCCATCCAGGAGGAGGTAGGCTCTAGAAAAAACCATCTCTAGGTCCCTTGGTAGACTTAAGACAATTGGATATATCAACATTAATCTTCCAAGCATCAACCATTCTAATCTCATACTCTTGAAAGCTAGCCATTCCCTTACTATTGATCTTACTATTGAACAGATTGAAATTCTCACTCACAGCCCTAATGATCTTGCCAAAAACAACTTCCTCCGACAGGGCCATATCCCTGAAGATTTTTTTATTATGCTCTTTCCATATGCCCCAGGCAAGGTGGGTGAAGACATAGCTCCCAAGAAGATTCAACACACGATTGCTTGAAGGGGCCTTCCACTGATTATAAAAATCCAAGATAGTTCCAAGAAAAACCCAGCTGAGATCCCACAACTACAAAATCATGCACCAAATAGTATAGGAAAAAGGACAATGGAGAAAAAGATGTGAATATGACTCTTCCTTCGCACAACAAAGGTAACATCTGTTAGGAAAAGAGAAACCACGTTTACAAATATTTTCATTAGTCAACAATGTATTCTGAAGGAGGGTCTAAACAAAGATGTTAACTTTAGGAATTAAATTGTGCACCTAGGCCTTCACCCTACAACAACTAAGTTATCACATAGTTGCTCACATATATAATACTATAAATAATAAGCAACAAAAAAATTCCAATGTCCATTATATTTCCTTAACCATATCTTCCCTCAACACTTCGTCTCCCTCAACCCAGTAGTAAAGAGTATGATCTTGTTGAGCAACTTTGTAATAATCTCGCCAAGATATCTCTTTGGGACTTAGTTCAAACCTAACCTACATACCATGAGATGCTTTAAGAGGCTTTAAAAAATATTTATATCTCATCTTTTGTTAAATTTAATGATGTAGGAACCTTGTTGGATGGTATATATGCAAAAAACATAGATATTGTTTTCCATCAAAGTGAGTTACCTCCTCTTGAGATTCAAAAGCAACATGAGGGTTGAATGATATTGGTTTTTAAATTAATAAAATTGGGGTTAGACATACTCTTATTGAAAATGGATAAGGTCTTAATATGTACATAGAATTTATCTTCTAGATAATCTTGGTGTGGATAGGAATCTCATAAAACCTACTAATGTTGTTTTCCATGGCTTTGATAATTTTGGTAGGTAGCCATTAGGGACAATCACACTAACCATTAAGTTAGGACCCATGATTTTTCCTACCCTTATCCATATTATGCCAAAACCTCTTTCATATAATATTCTCCTTGTTAGACCATGGATTCATGCCATGAAGGGAGCTCCATCCACTCTTCACCATGTGATGAAGTATGAATATAATAACAAGGTACATATATTAAAGAGATGCAAAAAGTTATAATTTACAATTTGAAGCCAAAAGTAACACTTCCAATTCTCTTAGTACTTTGACTCCATCTTGAAAAGTTAATCTATCACCTTGCAACAATAATGATACTATGGATACACTCTTGGATGATGAAATGGGTTCATTATATTTTCCATCCACTTTCATTGGGGAGTATAAAATCTCACCATTAGAGTCTATAAAGTCATAGATTATTCCAACAAAATCTTATGATTCCTCTTCTCCAATTAAAAATAATGATCATAATATGAATTCCTCTTCAAATACATGTTTTGATTATGGTTCATTAGATTTTACACCTTCTTTTATATGCAAAGGTAAAATCTCACAATCTACATCTAAGAAGCCTTGTGTTTCATTTCTCAATCTTGTTATACATCAACAAATCCAAAAAAATCATCCCATGATGGTGATCAAAGCTCTTTATATTTCATCCCTCATGTGTTGGTGATTCCTAAAAAGGATTGCATTCTTTTGAAATAATCAATTCTTCGAGCATGAGCATTTAGATAAGACTTCTCCATTTGAGTTGGAAAAGTCTTATGGACTTGGATTTGAAATTATTTATAAAAGTGGATATAATGAAAACATGAAAGAAGGATTTAAGTATCATGTGAAGTCTACACTATTCCTTTCTACAAGTGGTTTAGGTTTCCAACCCTCTTCTATGTCTTCATCTCATACTCCATCATCTACTACATTTATAACATTTTATGGTATGCAAGCAATCTTTTCTTCACAAGAGAAAGACTTGTCTCCTACACCTTATCTTTTATTGGAGCAAGAGAATATTTTTTTGAGGCTTCTAAAATCCCACTTGATTACTCTTCCTCCAATGTGTAAGAAATTTTATTAAAAAAATACTCATTTTGTGCATATCATCGAGTGCATGGTCATTCCACAAACGAATATCAGGTCTTTAGTAATAAAACACAAAAACATATTGATTGTGGTGCTCTCTAATGTGTTGATACACCTAATCATTATAAATAATAATCTCTCTTATGTGGTGTTTTTCCTCACTATGTGGCATTTTTAGCTTCATGTGTTTTTTCATTGCCATTTGTGGTGGTATAATCTTACATACACCCATATTTTATTCTATGGTAGAAACACAATAGTCTATTGTCTGGTTGTCTTCACTTTTACACTTGGGGGACAAGGATAACTAGCTTTGGGAGGTGTGAATTCTTTTCAATGATCCCCTATTCCCCTTATTTTCCTTAAAATACCAATATAGCAATTATATTAACATTTTAAGGACATGCCATCCTATCCATTTTCATTGATGTCTTGTGATAGTTGAATTATTCACATATCCCCTTTGTGGTTGTGTTTTTTATAATGCCTCTGAGGTGTAGTTGTTAATTCATCCCCAGTGACATTAAGCATTTATTCACCCCCATGATGTTAAACTTGAATAAACTTTTATGTGCTCCCTGAAGCATGATTGGAAAAATAGCCCATAGATTCAACATAATGGAACTTGTTGATTCATGAACTTGAGAATTTTTACATGGCCACATAGAATAACACAACTTGCTTTCTAGTGGTGCCATGTGTTTCATGAGTGATCTAGCATAACATAGCTTGTTGGTCCTTTTGAGATCATCATTTTTTCTAACACATTCGAGGGATGATGTTTGGTATTTAAGACAAATTTAAGACTAAGGTCTCTTTACCTTACTGATTTGAATCCATTTTAGTTTACTAACCTTGTGTTTATGTATATTATTTTTTATTGTTTGTGTTGTATTTTTTATGTGTCTACATTTTTTCTTTGGTGTGTTTATTTTGTTTATGGTATCATGTTTTGCTTGTGTCTGGTGTGTGTCTTCTTCGTTTATTGTATTATGTTTTCTTTGTGTCTTCATTATGATTTCTTTTATATCTTTTTTATGTATGATTCATGATTTTGATGTTCCATTGCACCTTATGTGTGTGTTCTTTTATCTTTACATTGTTGTGTCATAGAATCTTGAGCCTTGGAGCTAGCACTTTCCCTAGATTCTATGTCATCATATCTTTTCAATGTTTGGATAATAGAACCCTTCTTGGATTATTCTTACTTTAGTGTGAGGATGAGCATAAGTGCATACTCTCACTAAAGTGAGGGCTAAAACTAGCATCATAAATTGTCACCCTTGACAATTTCAAACTAGGTTTAAATATTTCCCCTATGTGATTGAACCTAATTATGCATTAAATTTTCTTGTTTCATAATAATATTTGGAAAAATAGAAGTAGAACTAAAATTAAAGATTTAATATTTAATATTGATGTTTAAGGCCCCAAAAAGGATAGGACTAGAATAGGGCACCCAATTCCCTTATCACTTGAGCCTATTTTGGCTAAATTTAAAATATTTTTATGTTAGCATTTGAATACTTAAAAATCCAAAATCATTTTTCAACTATCAATATTTGATTTTTGGAAAATTAAAGAATTACATACAAATACAAGTCTTTTTCATCATTTGAAATCCTAACAAGAGCTAGAAATTTTGGAGAGAAAATTGAAGATCCTAAAATTAGTCAAGGAATTTCAAGGAAAGAATTAGAAAAATTATTAAAGTGCTTTCATCAATCAAGATAATGTTTTCAATTCATTAGTAAAAAAGAAGCAATTATGTGCAAGAAGCTATTATGATCAATCATGCCATTTTCATGAAGATGTATGAGTTATCCTTTACATCCTAGTTACAACAATCTATTATATTTTTTGAACTAACCTTTTGCATTTCTATTTAGCAATCAAGGCATCCATCAATCAACATTTGTGCCAACTTATAGTGTAAAATCACTTCCTCAAGGATTTTATATCAAAGTAACATTATCATTTATCATTTATCATTTCAATCAATTATTATTTTTTTGGCCTCTACCCAACCTAGGGAATTCCCTCTTGATCATCATCAATTGTTGTACATGGAGGTAGAAATGGGTATGTGCAGGATCATCATGGAAAAAACAAGCCCTTAAGTGGCAAAAAAATTAGAAAAATTAGAGTTAGGCAACTTGACATAAAAATTTGAAGAAGTTATCTATATTATTTCAAAAATATGTAAGAATAGAATCTATAGAAAATTGAATGTAGTTTCTGAACTACTAGTTTTGTTTTAAAAAAAAAAGAAATCTATTTGGTGAAAATTTGAAATTTAAATGCAGTAGTACTTAAATTTCAGGGAAAAAATAACAAGTAGGTGTTTTTCTGACCACCCTAACCACAATAAAATGATAATATTTTTTTATATGATTTTAGAAATAAGTAGAGGAATCATGTCTCGATGTGATGCATATTTTTTTGTAATTTTTTTCCAAGTAAATAATTAATTATGATTTTTTTATTACAACTTTTAAAAATATAAAAGACTTGTATGTCTAACCACCTTAACTTGGTCAAAAATTCATGAAATTCATTTTTTCTTTTTTTAATCATATAATATGTGAAGCATAGAATGTGACACATATTTTGGATTCAAAAAATGTGATACCATTTGAAAGCTATAGATGTTTTTCAATTAGTCTATCAATCAAGACTTTAGTCATAATTTGAATAGAAAATGAATAATAATTACTTATTAAATTCAAAGTAAATAATAATTTATATTGGTGGAAAGTTGAGAATCTCCTTTAAAAACCCTTTTCATTTCATCATTTTTGGGTAAAAAAAAAGTCGTCAGCCACATACCCATCATATTGCCACTTTTTGGTCCATCGTGATCCTGCACATACCCAAATACCAAAATGGGGTTTGACTTAGGCAAGATCCTATATAGCACAACCTTTCCCCCTCTTTGGACAATCATCGGAAACACAAAGAAGAGAATAACATACATCTTAGAGTTTTTAGATCTGAAAAAGAAGCTTCTCAGTCTAGGGTGTCCCTTTCCCTACAATTCAACCTCATATTTCAATCGTAGGTCCCTCTTTGTATCTCATTCTCATATCTGAAACTATTCTATGGTTTTTAATTTCTGTCTATCTGATAAATTACATTTTCAAATCTAGGGTTATATGTCAAATAGGCTCGTTAAAACACATCAAATTTATCATCTTTACAATTTAAAAAAAAAAAGATACAAACTCTAGGAGATTGGATCTCCCTTGTAATAGCAAGCTAATCATCAACCCTATTTAATCTTGTGTCCCAATGTGATTTCAAGTGAAAAGAGGCTAATCCTAATTTGATCTAGAATCAATTTTCCTACATCACATCTAGTAAGGATCAAATAATGTTTAGAAGAACCTTGATAGAATATTTTAAATTGTGAGGTCTTGTTCTCCTTAGTTTAGATGAATTGATTCAACGATTGTGAACTAAGGTTGTGAGAAAAAAAAATATGTAATATTCTCATAAGATGTTGATGCAATGCTAATGTAATATATTTTATCCACTTGAAAATAGAGTTCTAGATGTGTTCCTAAATGTGTTCTCGGTTGTTCTCAAATGGTCCATTCATGCAGGAGCATCACTCAAACATGTTTTTTTGATGCTTTGTTTTGATGATAAGTGTCATATGAGTTGGTTTAGGTTTTGGAGTTCCATTGGGATCATAAATATAATGGGTTAGATAGTTTGAATAGGCTATAAATTCAAATTGTGATTTTCCCACCAAAAGTGCAATTTGAATTCTAGGTGATGTTTTGGCTTGCTACAAGGTTGGGAGTTTGTTCTCAACTCTTTACTTTTGGTTTTGTTGAGTCTAATAAGGTCTGGAATACCATGGTTGTCCTTGTAAAGTTCCTTTTTGATATTTTTTTATAATGTCTAGGTTGAGAGTTGCAAAACAAGGGAAAAAATGTCAAGCTTAATGACATGGATATTAGGACTATTGATGAAAAAAGATATATGCTCAAATTTTAACCTTTTTTATAATTCTTTCATGGTGAATCAATGAAAAACAACACTCCAAGAAATTGAGGAGAAAGATTGCATGAAATATGCCCTATTTGACAATTTTATGACAGTTTTCTAAAAATAAATAGCAAAGAACATATTCGTATGGACATGTACGACATATTTTTAGGTCTGTGATTGTGTGGGATAATAATGACATGTCTTTAGGTTCAAATGTAGGTGGTTTGAAGTGATTTTATTGAGTTTTTCTCAAGTTATGTCAAAAATAATGCCTGTTGCCTTGTTCAAAAACTAAGGTTTTCAGCAATAAAGATTTGCTCATATCTTTTGATTCAGCTGTTAGAAAATTATGAATTTGGTACATATTTTTTGCAAGTCTTTTTCCACATTTCCTCCAAAGGGAAAGTGGTAATTCCTTATTTTGTGTGATTTATTAAAGACAATGTGTATTCTTGAGCAATGGGACTGTTTAAACCCTAGCCTTTGTGAGGGTTTTGTTAAAAATACATGTTGTTTTGAGTTAAACCCTATCAGGTAGAGTTGGAGGGAGGCTTGTAGAGTGTGAACAAGTGTCTAGAATCCAAAAAAATGTCAAAGCAAGTGAATTTTGATGCCTTTTGAGAGTATGAGATTAGGAAAATAAGTTTGAAGAGTAGTTTACAGGGTGTTATATGCTTTCACCATTGAAAGATCAGAGAATCTTGTGTTTTTTGTTGTGAAACCCACATTTTCATTATTCTTTATAGTCCATTGTGTGTGAAGTTTCTTTTCCTCTACATCATTTTCACTATTAGAGCAAGAAAGATCTTGGGAAAGTCTAAAAATGTTTGGAAAGAATGGTGATGGGATTTTTGACAAGTATATGTGTGTGGAAGTTTTGACAAGTTAAAAGGAAGAACATGCGTACCAAGAGATAGGGCAGAGAAAAAAGTAGAGAGAAGCCCTAGGTGAGGTATCATGAAGTGGAGAAGAGAAAATAAAAGATGCAGTAGCAAGAAAGACTCAAAAGAAGGACAAGATGAAAGTCAATCAGATACTTAAGACAAGATGCAAAGTTTGATAGTGCAAGAGAGGGGTACCAACCACGTCAAGGCTCCAGGTCATGGAGAGCTAAGAGCGGAGAGCTTCCCTAACTTACCTCACTCTAAAAGATACCTTGGGGTAAGGATCGAGAATGATGAGCACTATAATGTACTTCTACCACTCTATAGATCTTGAACTTAGGTTTGGGATAGGCGAGTTGGTTTTTTAGGTCGATACTGTGTCTCAAACAACTCTCTGTCTGAGAATGGCAGCACAGTTATGGGATGAAAGTGTGGTGCGTTGGCATCTCTTGGGTGCACTAGCATCCGTACGATCAAAAACTAGTAAACATGATACAAGCTACCTAAAAACTAACTGACAGCCTAGCTAGTTGGTTTTGACAAAAAATATAGAATGATAAAGTATGAGAAATAGAGACGAAGATGATAAACAAATAGATGAAAGCTAGGGTGATGAAGATAATCTCACAAAAGCACCTGTTCGCCAGTTAGCTCCACATGTACGTTCACCTACACACAAGAAAGAGGGAAAATTGTTGGGGTTGTATAGGGGCCTGCCTCAGTCAGACCCTCATTTTGGTGTTTTCACCTCCACGGATAGCCAGAAAGCAATGAAGTAGAAATATGCAATAAAGGAAAGAAGAGAGAACAAAAACACTACAAATAGTATTATGCTACTTCTATAAAATCACAAAGGAGAGGAGTGAAATGTTACCACCTCCACCCAAAATCTCACTAGCCAATGGAGGAGAATAGGAACTTGGCAAGGTTACCACAACTGAGACTGTGATGAAGGGAGCTCTCACAAGACTCCAAGCCCATTCTTCTATGGCTTGCTTCACACTTACAACATGGAGTTGATGAAGCTTCATATGTTGCTATAATGGAGTGTTGGAATGCTACTTGAGAGTGAAGTGAAGAGGAAAAAATGCTAAAATAATGTGAATTTCTTGCTTCGAGAATGAAATGAGATGAGAATGGATGTTTTTGAAGGTGGGATGGGAAGAATCTACCATTTCCAAGGTTGGTTGGTCGAAGAGGGACATTACAATTCATCCCCAATCAAGAGTTTAATGCCTCTGACAACTTCAAATGTAGGAATCCGTCAGGGACGATAGCTCACCACGTGGACCTCTGCATGTTGCACGTGCATCCCCAATAAACATTCTCTCACCAACACAAAGGATAGATGCCAAGTGGACAGAAGGTAGTTGGGTGATGTGGAATTTCACCTTTGGATTTGATTTTCTAAGGTGAGGGTGTGTGAAAGGGGAATTCGTGTAAAGGGTGCAAATTAGCTCCTATACATTTTTCCCCCACTTTAGCGAGCATGAGTACTGTTGAGTGCTTCAGTAGAGTAGATCGAAGAGTTAGTAGGGTTAGAAATTTATTCCTAAACCATCAAGGAAGCAAATCATGATTTGGCGAGCTCGAAAGTGCGGGATAGGTAAAAGACTCCATAGTAACTCTCCCTGAGGAGTTTCAGACAAAAGACTCCATAGCCCCGCAGAACTATGAAGCTGCACAAAGTACACTGAAGGCCCTCGGACCAACGATGGACAAATCCTGCAGGATGAAGGCATCTCACAAGTCCACAAACCTACAAGGAGGCAACCCCCAAGATCTCTTGGATGAAGGAATCCCCATGAAGTAAGCACCTTACAGGCCTGCAAACCTGCAAGGAGGCAACCCCCAAGATCTTTCACATGAAGGAATCCTAGAGAAGTAAGCGCCTTAATGGCCCACAGACCTATGAGGAGGAAACCCCCAAGATCTCTCACATGGATGAAGCCCAAAGAAGTAAGTTCCTTACAGACCCATAGACCTACAAGGAGGCATCCCCCAAGATCTTTCACATGAGCAAAACCCAGTAAAGTAAGTGTCTTACAGGATTGTAGACTTGCAAGGAGGTGTCCCCCAAGATCTCTCACATGGAGGAAGCCAAGAGAAGTACATTCCTTATAGGCCCATAGACCTACAAAGAGCATCCCACAAGATCTCTCACATGAGGGAAACCTAGTAAAGTAAGCACCTTACAAGCCCACAGACCTACAAGGAAGTGTTCCCCAAGATCTCTCACATGAGGGAAACCTAGTAAAGTAAGTGCCTTATAGGCCCACAAACTTGCAAGAAGGCGTCCCCCAAAATCCCTCACATGAGGGAAACCTAGTGAAAGGGGACTCCATAGTGTTGAACTGGAAAGCGGCTTTAAAGGTGCACCTGCAAAGCAACATGTTTACCCACATATAAAACATGTCTATAAACAAAGCGGCCATGCAAGAAATCAAGCAGAAAGTCATGCAAAGCATCAAAAAATTGGAATACTTTCAAAGGGGTCCCTCAGGAACCCAACATGAAGATGGGTCCACTCAAGGGACGTGTTGTTTGGAAGTGCAAAAGAGATATTTTTTCTCAAATCGATTCATCACCAAGGAATCCTTTCAAAATATTTTCACTTCATCAAGGAATTTGAAAGGAAGAAAATGTCCCCTTGCAAGGGGAAGGTCAAAGTTGCTCCCACCTCGGAGGAAATTTCTCAAGTTCTTTCTTTGTGAACCCATCATGAAGGAAACACATTCCATTAGGGGTCCAAGTTGAGAATGCGATTCTTAAAAAAGTTTACGAAGATTCTCGAGAAAATATTCATTGGCGATGAATGCATTTTTTGAAAAATTAAGTGTCATAGAAATGGCATTGTCACACATGCAAGCGATAACTCAAGCAAAGAAGAGAGAAAGATAAGAAAATAGAAAAAGCGAAATAAACAGAGGACACCAGGGGATCTGGTTTTATGGGGTTAGATCTATTCTTGATCATATAAATAATAGATAACTGCAGTGCAAGGTGAAAGATCATCAATACCCACTAGATTAGGAAGAATGCACGGAAGACAAAGTAAAAATAAAAAATTGGGTCAACATGGAAGCGAATCCTAAATGCTCCCAACACTTTGCATCATCCCTAATTGTCAAAAATCAAACACAAACATGGAAGAATGATGATACAGATAGAAGAAGGTTCACAACACAAAACTACTCCTATATCCAAACACCAACAAGGGTGACAAGGGTCATCCAAGAACACATAGCAAAATCACAGGCGAACACATCACAACATACACACATCTTATCTAAAGATAAGGAAGAGACCTCCCCCTAACACTCATCGACCAAGAGGTCATCTGCTTCCTAATATAGATCATTATAAGGGGAAAGAGGATAAGCCTAGAATGGTGGAATATTCAGGGGAGGAGCTTCTGACCCTCCCGCAACAAGGGCTAAGGAAGAAGGCCCTGTAAGGTCTTCTTCGCTAGGCTCTTGTGGAGCTATGTTCAACAACTTTGCGAAGAACACCAACAAGGTCGAGACTTTTTCCAGAGAGTTGAGCATGCACTTTACTAGAGTGCCATGTCATACCTCAACAAACAGAGAGGACTGTGCCCGAGATTCACCGCTTGGCTCACCGAGTGACTCAGGAGTAGTGAAAAACTTAGGGGAAGCAAGGACTTGCTCCATTACTAAGAAGGAACAAGCTAGCATAGGACCACCCTTTAGATAAGGTGGGCTCCTCTTACACCTTCCATTGTTGGAAGGGCCATCCTCCACCTTCTGCTTCATTGGGGGTTGTCAACACCCCACAAACGAGGCGAAAGGCACGGAGGAAGAGGAGGAGGAGAAAACTATGATAGATACCACTAAAGTACTCGGCATATCCACAGGTTTAGGGAACAGTAGGATGTCCAGAAGAGACATCAACAAGGGCAGCTTGATTGAAGGAGCAATGAACACCTACACCTTTTTGGGGTCAGGCGTATTCATACTCACAGCAGGAGTTGGAAGCGAGGTTGAACTAGACTGAAAAGAAGCAACAGGGAGGAGAGAGGACACTGTAGGAGACCCTAAAGCAGGGGTGGTCATCTCCTCTTCCTTCTTCTACATTTAGCGGCCTGCTCAGTTGCTAGAGCCTTTCATTGATGCTTGCGCTCACGTGTTGCAAGGCAGTTTCTATGACTCTTTGAGCTAGAGGCTGGGAGTTGCGAAGGGATGAAAGGATCCTACTCAACCATAGGAGTGTCCATTACAGTCGTTTCCAGCATAGGGACAAGCTCTGGAATGGGAGTAGGAGGAGCAGGTTGAGAGACAACGGGGAGATTTGGCTCTAGCGCCTCAGTAGCGGGCCTCTTCCTATTTACTGCTTTGGGAGCAGAAGTGGTGGGAGGCCACGGAAGCCAAGACATAGAGGATTCCCCACAAGGACCCTTTCTTCTACCATATCAAATGGGCCTAGGTTCCATGGGCAGAAAGGGAAGCTCAAACACGACACGCTTGGGCTTTCACCAAGCAGGCACCATAGGATTCTCTTGCAAATGTAGAATAAAATATAATGGTGCCACAGCAGGGCAAGGGGGAGCATCAGGCTGAATAGCAGAAGTGGAAGAAGAGGGACCTTGAGAGGGCTTCTCTTCTTCTCTTCTATGGGCCTTGGCAACATCACTGTCAGCTTTTAGGCATTGTCATATGCAAAACAACATAAGGCGATGGAGGATACCTCACTCTAGGCATTAAGTGCCCTTTCTTGTACTTCTGATAAGTCTAGTACAAGAGGTCCTTTCTAGGTGGGAGAGAACCAATGGGTGCAAGCCAAAAATGATCTAAAGAATAACTTCCAAACGCAACTGGTGGTCTATAACCGATGTCATGGATTGAACCCTCATGAATAAATTTTAAACATTTGTCCACAACTGAGGAAACTGCATTCATAGCTACTAACTAGGGGATACCCAGCTTCACTCTAAAGATTTCAAACCCCGGGATTATGTCAAACAACAAGTTTACAGATTTAGGTCCAACAAGGACTAACAAAATGATACTACTAAGGGAAGGTACAGAAATTTCGTTATGTGTACGGATGGTGCTCATAGGTGCATCATACCCATCTTTGTGCAAGAAGTTAATTAGCATGATCTCCTTTATTATAATTTTCACCTGAGATATTGGGTCAATAAGAACGCCTACTACAGTGTTCTCGTTGATTTGCGTAGGGATATAAAGAGGATATTATTCTCTATTAAAACCCATCAACAAATCCTGTGAGGTGGAGGTTGTACCTAGACCACTACTCATAAGCTTAACAGAGGGGATAGGCAGATGCATAAAAGAGGCCATCACACACACTAAATGATACTATCATAAAGCCCCCAAAATGTTTACAATCAAGCCATGACCCAATTAAGGTTTCATTATGCAACACTTACAGAACCTTCCAATTATGCCTACTAGGGGTCGCAAGTTGGGCTATAAGGCGAAATGCCTCACAACACTCACACCTACAGTGCTCCTAAAACATGAGGAAAGGAGCCTTCAACACTACAAAATGGAACAAAAATAGTTCACGTCAGGTTCACCAACAATGTAAGAGAGGGGGACCAACCACATCAAGGCTCCAGGCCACGAAGAGCCGAGAGCAGAGGGCTGCCCTAACTTACCTCACTCTAAAACATACCTCGGGCTAAGGATCAAGAATGATGAGCACTATAATGTACTTCTACTACTCTTTAGATCTTGAACTTAGGTTTGGGCTAGGCGAGTTGGTTTTTGGAGTCGATACTATGTCTTAGACAACTCTCTATTCGAGGATGGTAGCACAATTCTTGGACAATAGCGCGGTGCGCTAGTGTTTGTACTGTCAGAAAATAGTAAACACAATACAAACTACCTAAAAACTAATGGATAGCCTAGCTAGTTGGTTTTAATGGGAAAAATAGAATGATAAAGTATGAGAAATAAAGACAAAGTTGATAAAGAAAATAGCTGAAAGCTAGGGTGATGAAGATAATCTCACCAAAATGCATGTTCACCAACTAGCTCCACACATACATTCACCTACACACAAGCAAGATGAAAAATTGTTGGGGTTGTATAGGGGCCTACCTTAGTTAGACCGTCATTTTGGTGTTTCCACCTCCATGGACATCCAAAAAGCAATGAAGTAGAAATATGCGATAAAGGAAAGAAGAGAGAACAAAAACACTACAAACAATATTATGCTACTTCTATCAAATCACAAAGCAGAGGAGTGAAACGTTACCACCTCCGCCCAATAGCTCACTAGCCAATGGAGGAGAATAAGGACTTGACAAGGTCACCACAGCCACGACTGTGATGAAGGGAGGTATCACAAGACTCCAAGCCCACGCTTCTATGGCTTGCTTAACACTTGCAATGTGGAATTGATGAAGCTTCAGATCTTGTTGTAATGGAGTGTTGGAATGCTACTTGAGAGTGAAGTGAAGTGGAAAAAATGGTAAGAGAATGTGAATTTGTTGCTTTGAGAATGAAATGAGATGAGAATGGATGTTTCTGAAGGTGGAATGGGAAGAATTTTCCATTTTCGAGGTTGGTTGGTTGAAGAGGGATGTTACAATTCATCCCCAATTGGGAGTGTAACCCCTCTGCCAACTTCAGATGCAGGAATCCATCAGGGACAATAGCATACCACATGGACATCTGTGTGTCACACGTGTGTCCCCAACAAATATTCTCTCACTGACACAAAGGACAGATTCCAAGTAGACAGAAGGCAGTTGGGTGATGTGGAATTTCACCTTCAGATTTAATTTTCTAAGGTGAGGGTGTCTGAAAGGGGAATTTGCGTAAAGGGTGCAAATTCACTCCTATACAAATAGAGAAATGGCAGAGATGAGGAAAGATATTAAGCTTGTAGTACGACAGTGGCTTGAGGAAGGATACCAATAATATGTTGGGTATTAGTCAATGTGAAAGAAAGTGAACTGGCTCATAAAGATGATTGTCAAGAAAAGAAGAAGGTAATGGATGGCTGCCTTGAAAAGAGAAGATGGAGCAAATAAAAAATACAAATTAATTGGCATTGGCATGAAGGGATATCAAGAGTGTCTTCAAGCAAGTGTAGAAGTAATGAGAGCACAATATTCTCGACTAGACACATATACAAAGGTCCATTCGCAAGAGACACATTCAAGGAAGCAGTAGGTTGGTGAAGATAAGGAAATTTATAAGAAGATAGGTATAGTTGAGATAAAGGAAGAAACAAGAAAGAAAGCATAAGGAGCTAGTGAAGAGCCACATTGGCGTCATAGTTTTTATCCAATGTATGTTAATGATAATGTTTGTATAGTTGTAGTCCAACGAGAGAATGAATAGGATGAAGAAATGGAAAACGATAATGAGGCATATGAAAGAGATAGAATTTTGGATTTTTGCAATTGAGAAGGAGATAAGAAGAAGATACAAGAAGGAAGAGTGAAATAAAAGAGTGAAAACCAAGAAACATAGAGTTGATAACTTAGCCAATTATAGAGAGGATCAAGAGGAGATTAGAGAACACCTAAGAATACTACACAATTAGAAGTAGAGAAAAAAAAAAAGACCATCATTTGAGGTGAAACTCAGATTTCTCCCACCTCGGGAGTATGCTGCAAGAGCACATAACAACCTAAATAATGTAAGTTTTGGATTTTGATGAGAAAGTTCATGAAGAGGTCCATTTTGGTGTTTTAGTATGGATTCCCACTCAATGGGATCCTTTTGAGTTTGTAATAAGGTCTAGAGGAGTTTCCCTCCAAAATACTTTGTTTAAATATTTGAATTTGTTAAGGAGTTCTAAGAGGTCAAAAGTTAGTAATGTTATTTAAGGAGGTCACAAATATTGTAAAAGGTTGGGGTTTGTTCCTCTACCTTAGTTTTTGGTTTGTGGAGTCTAATCAAGCCTAAGAATGGATGGGTTGATAGTTCTCTATTTGCAAGTTCAAATGCTTTTTGTTTCATTAAATTTCATGAAGTTTTGAACAAGATATGACCAAAATGCTACTAGCAGCCTTGTTGTTGATCTAGGGTTTCCAACAAGCTTAGAAAATTCATAACTTTTGTTTGCATTGTTAAAAATTGATGAAGATTGGTGAATTTATCCTTTAGGTTGTTGCCCAAGTGCCCACCAAAGTAGAAGTCCTAAATCAATCATTTGTGCGATTTATGAAGGTCTGAGTGTGTTCATTGTTCAGAAAACATTGTAAAAACCCTAGGTTCTTGAGGGTTTTGTGGAAAATACAATATTTTGAGTTAACCACAGCTAGGTAGGGTTTGATGAGACCCTGTGGAGTGTGATGAAGTGTTTAGGAGCTTAAGAATGCAAAGATGTGAGTGATGGTTTCCTTTTTGAGGGTTTGAGCCTAGAGTGAAAGTTTGTAGAAACCTTGCAAAGCTAAGTTTGTAAACACCTTCAATAGTTTCAATCCAATCTTGAAACACATTGTCCTTGCATATATTATTTGATATTGTTTACCCCTCTTGATCATCCATTTTGAATTGGGAATAAAGTCCTTAGTGCAACAGCTTAATGTGCAATTTGGGTGAATTCACACATCAATCAACACATAACAATCATTAGAAATGGAGAGAATGTGGCTCAATTTGAAATTTTAGATTTAAAAGTTTAGGGTTTAGATCTACTAGTACATAGATAATTTAGAATTTGTATCAAATGCATACTTGTGAACCTGAATAGAGGTAACAAACCAAATATTTAGGGATCAAGTTCAACTTCTAAAAAAAACTAATAATAAGATCAAAATAAGATCATATCATTTGTCAACATATATAAATAGGCCATCTTACACACTAGATAATCAATACATAAAAAGATAATATCACCAACATAACCCAAAACATTAAAAAAAAAGGGCAGTGAGCAATTTTAAACGTTGCTGGCACGCCTAAGCCTCTAGACTTTTCGGGCGAGTAAAGACCTTTGAACAAGTCTATAAGAGTTTCCAGGAAAATTAATGTAGAGTTTGAATAGTTGGAGTGTCGGTGATTGAATTCCAATTGCGCGTGGACCTCACGCCTATCCCGAGAAATGATCTACCGAGAATTTTCGTCATTTGGACGCTAAGAACTCCTGTATATTAAGGAGAAACCCTGCAATAAACATTTCACATGCCCTTCATTATAGATATCAAGGGAAAAGTATGTTTATAGTCTTTGAGGATGAGAAGATACTTGCGCTCCAAAACCCCTCGCATACGTTGGACTGCTGAACTTCACCAGTCATTTCTGCAGGCAATACGCTCTCTCGGAGGTGAACACAGTGAGTGCTGTTATGCAGGATTTAAACCAATAATTCTGAGATTTTTTTGTTACTTTGAAAAGGTATTTCATATCTTTCTCTTTTCTGGTATTTGTGCAGAGGCCACACCGAAGCTGATTATGGAGATGATGGGCACAAATGAGCTCAAAACTTCGCACATCAAAAGCCATCTTCAGGTGACATTTTAAACTAAAGAAATAATTATATGTTGGAAACATTGAGCAGGGAGAAATACGATAAAGTCTGCAAATTATATATGTCGTTTTCGTCTTCGTTTTACTAACTTGATTTCCCTCCCCCACTCATAACCCACCTCAGAAAAGCCTTGGATCTGTATAATTTTGGTTTACAAAATATATACGTTTAGTGTGGATGAAATATAAAATTGTTATTAGTTGTTCCATAATTATATTTAATAATGTTTAAGTAATATAATAAGTATTCTTTGAAGCAATAAATATTGTACATTATGTAGTATAAAAGAGTAGGTATAATGTGTTGAAATGAAAGGACAAGTATATTTAGTAGGTTACGATGTACATAAATGTGATGTAAATATAGGTGGACAGAGATGCAAAATGAAAACACAAGTGACCCATGTTCTGCGCAATAAAACTATTGTATTTGTATTGTTTGAGAAAACTGGTCTACATCTGCTTCTATTTATAGAGGTCTTTGAAATTACAAAGATATTTCTTGGTCATAAAACCTACTAATTAAAATATTTAATGTTTTTCATTCTTATCTTTATCTCTACTATTATTTAGTAATTGTTTCTACATATATTTAATATTGCGTACTATTTTTTTTAATATTGGTGGGAGAAATTACATGTGTCATAGTAAAAGGGTAGATATAATGTGTTGAACTGCAGTGTGTCCCTATTGGTACCAACGCTATTAGTTATATGCATCAATGAAATTATTTGGCATGCTAGTAACTTTTTTTCTTCTAATTGTATGAGAGGAATCTCAAGTCTGGTGTTTGAAGAATAACGGAGTTTTCTCAACTCTTCAATTGTTGGTCAACTCCATGTCAATAGAATATATGTTTGGAATCTAGGTTGTATGTTGGGAAACACACAACACCAACTAATCAAATCAATCTTCAAGAACAAGTTATTATGATTGGAATCTAGGTTGTATGTTGGGAAACACTCAACACCAACTAATCAAATTAATCTTCAAGAACAAGTTATTATGATTGGAACCTAGGTTGCATGCTAGCAAACACGTTGCACCAATCAATTGATCTACCCTTCAAGAACAAGTTAGACATAATATTATCTAAATTGTCCTCCTACTTGTATTTAATTATTTTTTTAATTTTAACAATTTATATTTATAATAGTAAAGTATTTTTGAACATTAATAGATAAAATAAAACATTTTATATTAATCAGGAATTAATTTTTTTGATATAAAAATATGACAATAATGTAGTTAAGCTTTTGTTTTAAGTAATACAAATTTAAATAAATATTTTTTAATGTAAATTATTATTCTTTGCATTTAATTTCTACAAAAGAATGAAAACAAATTATTTATAATATAAATAAGGAGGTCAAAAGAAAACAAAACTACTATTCTTAGATATTTTATTGAAAAATATAGATATACAAATTTTATATTTCTTTGTAGAAATGTAAAAAACAAAAAATATATAGTGGAGTGCTATTTTATTTATTGATTATAAAAATAAATAAAAAATATTTATTTTCACATGTTTAAGTTTTTTTACAAAAATTATAATATAATATTATTAAGAGATAAATCTTTCAATATTTATAAATAAATTTAAACAAAATAATTATATTTCTAGTTTCTTGGTTTTTTATTTTATATAAAAATATTATTTTATTTCCTTAATTTAAATGTGCACTATCTCAAATGTAAATTATACTTAATATTTTTGTTTGGATGAATAAGTCTTATTTAACCTTTTATAAACTTTAAAAGGTAATAGTACATAATTCATGAAAAAGTGGTAGGTGGTAAAAATGTTCACCCTTAATGTCTAAATAGGATAGAGTCTAAAACAAAGATCAAGTGCACCCTTTTGAATTTGCACCTAAACTACATAAGAACATTAGAATATATCATAGACTGAGTTTATAGAAATAACTTGTAAAAATAGCCATATTTTTTATCTTTCCAAATTTTGAAAAAAAATTGTCATGAAACTTGCATGTCAAATCTAGTTATACTTGAATGACAAACAAGAAGTTAGTCTCTTGGTAAAGCCATATGACAAAAAAAATAGAAAATAGCGAAAAGTTCTAAAAATTTGTGTATCTAATTCCAAGCTTCTTGACCTCTAGAAAAAAAATAGAAAAGGTACTTGAGATTTTGAAAATGCCCATGAATAGGCAATGAGGATTCACAACCCCAAATGAGGCCAAATATGCATTAATAAGGAGACTTAATTGAAAATACACTTGGAAAAATGAACCATCTTAGGTTCTAAGAATAGCCAACTAGAATCACTTAAAATGGTGTTATCATGAACCAATAGAAGATTGAATGATGGTTTAACTAATTAACCATAGGAAAATGAGGGAAAAGCCACATATGACCTTTACAAGACTTATAATTTTGAAATAGTGTATTCAAATACCATTTCCAATCCTTCCACCATGACTTAAAAGATCTAATTACAATTTTATGAATCATTTGGGGAGGGATGTATAATAGCCTAAAACTTTTCATGATCTTGTTTAACAAACCTATATTTTATTTTGAACTATTAGCAAGAGAGAACACTCTTTGTTGAATTATGAATGGAGTCTAGCAACATCGTAATGCCTCTTTTAAAAGAAATCAAGGCATGAATCTACACCTTAGCCAGAGCATGAAATTGACAAGAAAGAATTGGATATCACCAAATAGAATCTTGATTGATAGAGACTAGTGTAAATTCATTTTTTGCTCATAAAATCCAAGCTTTCAAGATACTTTTGATAAAAAAAAGTTCCTTGAAATTGGACAAGCTCTTGCATGGTGAGAAGAGTGCCCAAATCCAGTCCTTTCAAGGTTGCATTGTGAAAAGGTACACAAAATCTTTAATGTAATAATTATTTCTTTCTAAGGCTCTAATAATTCATTTGACACGTATAAATTATTTTCTATCAGATTAAAAGGTCTAAACCCCTAGAAATCTAAGGGAAATAACAAACTAGTGAAAACCATGGTGACCATCATTGGAAGCCTAGAGAAAGTCACAAAGCAATTTTTCAATATTTAAATAAGAAAATTTTCAAGATACCCAACAAGACGAATAGTAAATGTGGGTGGTAGCTAATATTTTGGATCAAATTTAGAACTTACAAATGAAAGAGGTTTGGTTATCCAATAGTTGAGTTTTTTTCAATATTGACAACAACAATTTGCTAAAGAGTAGAAAGAGAAGCTTGGAAACCAAAAGGTATTGCCCAAAAAGTGGAAAAATATCCATGCTCAATCCATTTCCAACCAAAATTATCCAACTAACTTGGTTTGGCAAGAAAAGATTTTCTATAACATTAGATCTTTTGCCACTGAATGCTCGAACCAAAAGCAAGGCAAAAAATATCCTACATGCTTCCTAGAGATTTGGAATGAAAGGCTTCAAGATAAACCTTGTGAAGGTCTCTGCCCATAGTGTCTTAAAAATATTCCTAAAATTCACAACTGAAAACATCCAGACTGGAGCCTTGTCATAGGGAAAAATGCTTTCAAAGTTCATCTTTGGTGAGTAATTGTTTACAAATAATAATACTTTTTAAATTTTAACATAGATATAATAAAAATAAAATTGAAAATAAATAAAAATATTAAAAAATGACAAAAATAAATGCCTAAAATATATAGAAAATATTTTAAGTCGTTGCTTCTTATGTTCATGCTTTCTTTGGATAGCATTGCAGAATCTAATATTTATTTGGATGGTACTGTACAAAACTAAGAATAGTTTGAATAGATCCGTTTTTCTTCTTGGATTATGAATGTTATTTTTGTCTGCACTTCAAATGTCAGCTTAGATTCAAAATCATATTTCGTGATAACATTCATAAAAATTAGTTTCTCATAAAGAATTATGACCATGTTTGTAATCAGGTGTTCAGGAAATGAGAATCTAAGCAAACTTTTGTGTTTCTATTAAATTGGACTCCTTTCTCATGACACCTTCTCCTAATTTCTCTTGAATATATTTTGTTGCAGATGTACCGGAATATGAAGAAATGTGAAAAGTGCCCAGGTAAACAAATAATAATAACGTTGGAGTGAAGTAAAGCATTTATAAGATTTCATGGTTACCATAAACTGAAATAGATATAAAGTTTCAGATCATGCAAGTTTCAATAGCAATTTGAGGTTCCTGCTTCAAATAGTAATAATTAGCATTCTATAAAATAGTTAAAACTAGGATTGTTTTAATTTGAGATGATAATTAGTAAAACGAATATCGAAATACTTATTAACTTTGAATTTATTATTTTGATTTACAACAGACCCCAAACCAGAAAACTACAATCTAGACGGATTTGGGAATAGCAGAGGAAACAAAGATGATTCAAACCTTGAGAAGAAATCGGAGAACAACTCAAACAAAAGGTGATAAAGAATTAAAACATCTGAGCTTTTGGATTTGATGAAAAGTTTGCCACTTTATAGCCTATTGGTATGACTTTGTTTGTTCAATGAATTTATGGCTTAGAAAATTTAGATTGATTACCTGTTACTTTCAATTTTCAGTAAACGATGAACAAAATTGAACTAATGAGGATTACATTCATCGCAGAAACAGTTTCACAGTATATCAGAATGGGCATGCTAGAACTTGTAACAACAAACTATTTGAAACAAGGCCTGACACTAAAGAATTCTGCAAGAACCAAAAATTAAACGCAGTGGTAAAACACTACACTTCTCTGCATTCAGATTTCACGCTTTGCTTATTTGGTTATATTTTAATTTCAATTTGCAACATTTGATTACTTTTCTTTTTTATAAAGTGCGCCCGATAAACTTTTTAAGGTGACCGGTGGCGAACATTTGATTACTTTTCATGTTCTTCATAAATATTTAATTTATCTACATTTGATATAACTATATACCATTATTTATATATCATTTTGGGCTCTAATTACTAACAGAGTTACTTTTCATTTTCTATACAATGTCATTACAACATCTTTATTTAAAGTTTATACATAGTAAAATATAATCTCTAAACTGTTAAAAAAAAATTCAAGTGGACATTTCTTAAAATATACCCTGGCCTTATACTAATGGATTATATTTTTCTTTTTGTTGGGATGGTGAATTGGGCTGGTGGATCCATTTGTATTTTTCTACAGGAATATCGTACGGAACATCTGGTTCAACTTATACATAAACAATTGCAATATACTCAAAAGAAGGGAGAGAAGCATCAATTTATCATATCTGAACAGGAATTAGACGACAGCTTATACCACCAGCATGGGATATTATCTTCATCTGGTTCCAGCAATCAGAAAAGAAAAGAAAATTCAGAACAAGATCAGATTTCATCTAACAGCATTGATAATGATCGAAGAGCTGAATCAAAAGAAGGAGATGGTGTCAAATTTGTTAAGAAAAGAATTCTTAGAGAGGAGGATATTCGATTAGAATTGTCGATATCTATTTGCTAATCATTCTTTTACACAGTTTCTTTTAAGTTGAAACCATCTACATGTGTATGTTGTCTTTATATTTTCACGTAGAATTGGAAAGGTAGTTGGTCTAAGAGTCTGACCTAGTAGAACTTGATGCTAGCAATCAAATAATTTTCTAAACAGTGTATGTAAACAACATAATTCTTACATGTTCATTAGATATTAGAGATCAAGGTGATGAAGTTTTAGAAGTTTGTATTTTGCATGTGTAGGGTCATGCATCATAGATCAAATCTACATACAAGACATATGTGACATTTGAAAGAGAACAAATTATTTCTAGAATAGAACCATCAATTTTTGAGGAAAAACTAGTTCAGCTTTCATTGTCCTTCTTCCAGTACATATAAGAAGTTATTGATCAATCTAGTATTTTCAAAATTCTATTCTTTTTATGATCTGCCACATTCTATTGTGTGATCTATCATAACTTTAAATTAAGTTAATTAATTGCTGCATTCATAGAACTTAATTTTAGTAAAGGAATCAATTTATTTCTTTACATTTTCATGAACCCTTACTTACACCCCTAGGCCTTTGCCTTCTAAATTAAGATTTTTAGACCTAATTTTTTTAATTCCATATCTTATTTTTACATTTTCTTAAGGGATTTCCCCTTTTTATTTGTGTTTCATAGCCTTGTCTTAGGTTTGGTCATTTAACTAGTTTTTTTAATATAAGTTTTAAAGAAAATTATAGATTGTCCCAAAAATAAAGTTTTTTATATTATATATTTAAATAAATAAATATTGTATAATTCTTATGGTGAAATTTGCATATCTTCTATCAGTTTTTATTTAGTTTTTCTTTTATATTGATTGAACATCTTGATGTAATCATATAGTAATAAATGACACATTCTTGTACTAAATTTTTGCCCATGTCTCAATCTCTATTCATCTTTGTTTTATTTCTATTTACACATTTTTATAAATTCACCATTCAATTTTCGTTATTGCACCCACATCCATACATTCACTCTACCTCAACAATGTATTTTTTGTGCCTAGGTTCAATCTTGTACAATTCAAGATTGATCATGAGGCACTTGGAATTGAACTCAACATTTAAAATTTAAAGATTGATTTTGAAAGCTACTGTCTATTTGCATTAGTTGATGTGAGTCAACTTGGTACATGTTTGTGTAACTTATTAGAGATTAGGGTGATGAAGTTTTATAAGTTTGTATAGTGTGAGTTTAGGACCATGCATCATAGATAAAATCCACAAGGAAGAAAACTAGATTGCATTCATAATAGAACCTATTATTGTTAGAATAGAACTATCAAATTCTAAGGGAAAACTATTTCAATTTTTGTGTTCTCCTTCAAATGCATATAAGAAGTTGAGATTCTAAGTTATGGTTCAATCTAGTTATTGCAAAAATATTATTCATTTTATGATCTCTTTGTTAGCATTACATTGTATACAGTGGTGGGTGTATATAGTTAACCAATGTAACTGTTTCATTCAACTATACAATGCCAGGTGTATATAGTTAACTGACTGTAAATATTTCATTCAACCGCCTACCTTCTCTCTTGTATACATACACTTGCATAATGATGAATAGTTGAATCAAATATTTTCACCATCATATGGTATCAAAGCTTGTGGAAATGGCTTGGCAGTTTGCATGGGAGTTAAATCTACAGTGTTGTGGGATTTAGATTTAAATGTTACACCCTGTTGTGTTACTACTCATTTACTTTTACCTAGTTGGGTGAAAATACTTGAGATGAGTGTATTAATTTTTTATGTGTTTTGGAAATAAGTTGAATAAATGTTGGGGTTGGGGCCCTAGCTCGGTTGGCTAAATCTTTCCTGTTGCAGAGGTTGGTCACGAGGTCTAGTCTCCCCCACCCCCGTGGTACCGGAGGGCATGTCGCGCCAGCGCCGCCGGTCATGTTAAAAATTTTACCAGGCGCACTGCAGTTTATATGGGGTCGTGCTACCCGATTCCTGCAATCTAAAAAAAAAAAGTTGAATAAATGTTGATTCAATTTGATGTTATGAAAGGATTTTAATTATGAAATATTAGATGCAAATGAATGTATCATTTACAACTAACTACTATTGCAATGTGATAAATTGGATGTAGGTGATTTTATCAAGCCTCCTAAAGAGAGAGGAAGTATCACTCAAGGAGAAGAACTTGGTCTAGTAACCTTTGATAATGACCTAAACAGAGATTTTGCAAACACACTTTTAGTTGTTCAAGTCAGGATACTAGTTGGGAAATAGTAAGTTACTATTAGTCTTGCTTGTAGTTTATTTGTGAATGTTTAGTTAAGGGTTTTCTTGTAGAGTCTTTCTGTGTTGAGTGAGATCTTCTTTATGTGTTTCGACTTGAATCGATAAGGATATATATACATAAAATGTATATGTGTGTGTGTGTGACAATGATAAACTCATACACATGAGTAACTACACACATGGGTATACTTAGATAGATGTATCAATGCATGCTCATGGATGGATTACCCATATGTGTGGGAATATCAATCAGACAAGAAGACATATATATACATATTGTAGACACTTAAAAATGACCTAGGGCTGCAAGCTCTATTTTTTACCACTTTCGTCCTAGCATAATTATGACATTTAATTATTTCTTTGGTCCACATTCGACTATTGATTAAATAATTCATAATTATTTAATTAATTCATGTCTTTTTATTCTTCATGATTATTACATAAATAAATTTTATTTATTTATTAAATACATCATTAATTGTCTAAGTCTTCCCTTAGTTAAATAAATTTCTTAATTTATTTAATCACCCTTCTTCAGTCATTTCTTCCTGATTATTAAATAAATAAGTTTTATTTATTCAATATGTCATTAATTGTCATAATTAAATGAATTGGTTAATTTATTTAATTATTAAATCTTATCTTCTAAATTAAATAATTATCTTTAATTATTTAATTGTCAAAATGAATATTCCTCTCATTTTAAATAAATAAAATTATTTAAAATGTCATCACATTCTTAACTAACAGTCCATTTTGGTAAATAATCTGAAAATCGATTATTTATTATTTCACAAAATCCATATTCTGAATTAATTTAATTCAAAATGGTAACTAATCTTCTAAAAATCAAGTAATCGGGAAAATTCTTGATTTTCCAATTCTGATCTTCAGTTCAACTCTTATCTTATTGATTTTTGAAATTCTTTATTTTCTAATTAATTATCTCATTTATTCTCCACCGCCAATTCGATCTTCTTAGATGACATCTCGACCACTCATTCAAGGATTTTTCCCTAACCCTGATTAGGGATTATCAAATTTAATCTCATCCTCTAATTTTAGGTCTCTGTCAAAAGTCGATCTCGTCCGTCCATTCAAAATGGAATTTTCTATAAAATGCTATGTTTCTCTCATTTTTAGATTACGCACTAACATACTTAGATATTTCATAGAGATTGTTGCATTTATTGTCATATTTCATTAAGTTTTGGGCATATTTAGGCATAGGCATTTTTAGTCATTTAGGCATAGACATAGACTTGGATCAAATCCTTCAAAGCTTGGTGTAGGACTTAGACTTTTATTTCCAGATTGCTCGCATGTGGAATCTGAGGGCAACACATCAACCAACAAGTTAGAAGTTGTTACAAAAGTGAATCATGGAGGTCTCGGCGATTAGCTGGTATAATTGCTTTGTTTATGTTTACTTCCATTGTGTTTTGTAATTTCTTTGGGTTTCTTGATTCGTATTAATTTTCTAACCTTAATCTAACTTGAAAATTAACCCTTAGTTACACATATATATATACAAACCATGTAAATATGTCAATCAATATGAATGTATTAATATCAATTTATGATATGTATATATATGTATAGTATACGAGTATATGTATATGTATATTAACATACATGTATGTATCGACGTAATGGAAATTTCCATACAAGTACATTAATATATATATGTATATATATGTATAAATATATGCATACTTTATTAAATGTGAAATATGAGGATACATATGAATATCCATATATCGAATGATACAACTCTATTTACTTGTGAATTATGAATATATATATACATATACTTATATACCTATTTTCCGTAGAGTATATAAATACATATATATTATATATTATATATGAATAATGTAATGTTTCTTTAGCGCTAATTTATTTTAAAGCACATAGCAAACTAAGCACAGAATATGTTAATAGCATGCAGCATATTATAGTGAAAACAATGTTAAGTATATAGTGTGTGATTATATATGAATGTAATTTATATCAAATAAAGTGCATATAGTATGAAATATGCAGTGCCTTATAAAGCACTCATTAACCAATGCCTACCTATATGTTATAGTTGTTGCCAAGATTTTGCCAAGCAAACAAATATCAAATGACTATGCACAAGCAATTATCAACTTAGTCAAATAGCAAACCATTGACCAAGTAATGTGGCACAAATATCATAGGGTGGTGCCAAACTGGAAAAGAAACGGATTGAATGGGAGTTTATTCACAATATGAAATTACTAGATTGATAAGAATAAGAAATATTTGGAATAAGTCAAGATCACGGCTATCTAAGGAAGTCAGCCTATAGGGAAACATAAACCTTGCATTTCTATTTGGCTTTCTTGTTGTTCGATTGAGCTGAGTCACTCATTCACTTGGCTTTGTATGTGTTCTATATATAGCATTTTTAGTTGCCACCTTTTTAATTACCTTGCCGAGTCGAATCAATTAAGTTGAGAAGTGTCATTTTCTATGCCTTGTTTTTAGCCTTTAGCTGTTGAATTTTGGGTATAAATAGAGGAGCAATTTACCTCATTTGGAAGCATGCATTATTTGCATTTTGTTGTGATTTCCTAAGGTTAAGTATTCTTTTTTTTAGTTGAGTAAGAGAGAGAGTATCTGAGTGATTTGAGAGAGAGGTTTTTGAGTGGGAGTCATATTGAGAAGTTGCTTGATGTTTGAGAAGGTTGCATTAGGAATCCAAATTCATCCAATTGGAGCATTGCAAAAATAGGTATGTTGATTCTTGCCCCTTTTATTCTTTGTTCTATGTTTTTTAAAAGATTGAGTGACATCATTTGTTTTGTTAGAAAGTTAGTCCTATTGTTTCTTAGGGAAAGGTTGATTTATTCTTTTATATTAATGAAAGGAATCTTGTAGATCTTATTATATAGATCCAATTGCTTGATGTGTTTTTACATGTACCATTAATAAGGAATCTGTGGTTATAAAGGGTATTATTTACTATATAGGAAATAGCTTACATAGATAATAGTTAAACTAGTTGTTCCATAGAGCTACTTGATTACTTTCTAGATGTGTTAGTTAAACATCTAGAGGTAATAGGTTATTCCTAGGGCTAGGATAATCCAATGAAGGTGATATCCTATGCATAGGGTATAAATAGTCATATATAAATCAAGCTAAGGTAGTGGGTGATCATGTGACCTCCACTCTAAATTCTAGGTGATGAATACTTTGTCCAAAGTAGTGTAAGTTGCCGCTATTTACACTATTAGTCACTATGTTTCTACAATTTATATCGTAGATAGAGGGAATGTCATATTTATAGGTTATAGCCAATGTATAATAGATCTAGAGATGTTTAGGAAACACCACTAAGCTCAGAAAAGGTCATGTTATTATGAGGTTACCAAATCAATGTCTTTGTCAAAGGGTAGGGCCATCTATCAAATAGATAGATGTGTGGGGGATCGCAGTTAGTCCATGGTTAGCAGAAAATCACTTGAGTGATGCTTCTCCTCATTAGTTGGTGACCAAGGTTTGCATAGAGAATTTCCAAGAGGATTTTTACATCTTTTCTAGTAAGCTCATTAAAGCCTTGTATTGTATTTTGCATCCATTATGATGGAAAAGTTGTAAAAGAGAAATGTTATTATGAATTATTGACAATGCTATCAATAAATTGGGAAGTTGTAATAATTTGAATAAATGAAATAGAAAGATGTTTATCCCATATGAGCATGTTATCTCTTCTATTTAAGGAAAAAATTTATTCCTCTTATTAGATAGATTCTTGAATTTTTACTTGAGGTAAATACATAGAAAAATTACTTAGTAGAACAATGGACATGTTACACGTGGTATCAGAGCTACCAAGTTTAGCTCTAGAATCTATGTGCTTGATAAGTTTTCCCTTCCAACATTATGAGTCTAATGTTTGGAAAATTCTTGTGCCAAGATGGTGCATCTCAGGTTAACTGCAAGAAAGTTAGTGATCAGAAATGAGTGCTACCTATGGGCCAAGAAGGAAAAGGAAGCCATTTTTCGTACCATTGAGGGAACCAATTATGACAATACCATCTAGGTAAGTGATACCGAGACAATCAGTCACACTTTATCACAAATTATCCATGAGAGGAGAAGGATGAGAGATGAAGCCAATTTCAACAACTTACCATTCATCTCACCTGCTAGATCGGATTTGTTATCACTTTCTAAGGACATGCCCTCATAATGTAGTGTTAGTCGAGTGTTGATATTTAGAAACCCTCAAGTAGTACCTATGGATGAAGTAATTTTTATAGCCTCTAGTGGAGAATCAGAGGGACACATTCCCCAAAATTATGTATCAGAAGATAAATCTAAAGGTTATTCTCCTTTTTGGGATAAAGAAGAGCAAAAATCTGAGGGATATGCCCCATTGAGCTATGTATCTAAGATTGAATCCAATGTATACTCTCCTCTTGAATATTTAAATAGTCATTCTATGTAAAAATAAGGATATTGAAATCCTCTTGAATAAATGAAGAAATATGTTTTTATCAAAAAAATTTAATGGAAACTTCAATCAAATTTGTGTGATTATTTTCTCTTTTATTATATTTTCTTATGAATTTAGTAAACCATGATAGGATCTAATTGGAATATGAACCTCCAAGTATAACATTACTTAAGAAAATAGTTACCTAGGACAAGAACTAATCTTGGAGGGAGTCAAGAAGTTGAACAAGGTCCAAATAATGTTGAAGCCAAGATGGACCAACTTCTGGAAATCATGAATGAAACTAATACAAGGATAGGAAATCTTGAGCAAGAAGCATGATGGGAAGAGAATGAATGGAATAAGAAGTCCCACAAATGAAGAAGAGGAAGAAGTACCCAATGATGAGGAAGAAAGGGAATGTTATAGGAACCACACTAAATCTAAAGATCAAGAAAATGATAATATTCAATCATATTCTGAGGGAACTAAGAGGAAGCATTTGGCCATTGAATTATCTAGGGATATGAGAAAGATTACCCCTCCTAAATTTGAAGGAAGCACTAGCAGAGAATAAGTTGAAGCTTGGTTAATAAAAATGGAGAAGTACTTTGAGAAATTAGGAACTAGTTTGAAGTCACTAAAGTTGTGTGGGGAGCTTTCTAGTTAGTAGGAGAAGCCTCTAACTGGTGGATGAACAAGAAGATGGAACTTGGAATCAATTCCCTAAAAATGACTTGGAATGAGTTTATTGAATTTTTTCAAAAGAGGTGGTTACCACATCTCTTTTTCAATCAAACGCTAATACATTTCCAAAATATTAAGAAAGGAGATATGTCAATGAATGAATACTGGGAGAATTTCACTCATCTTTTGAGGTATGTACCAATGTACCAAAAATATGAGTGATTTCACGTCAACAAGTTCATTATAGGCCCGCATGGCCAAATAGGTAGAGAAGTGGATGTACATGGTCCAGCCACTATGGACCTAGTATATGAGAAGGAAATCAAGTAAGAGAAGAAGCTCAAGGCCATCTCAAGTATCCAAGAGAGGAATCAAAAGAGGAATGGAGGATCTCAATTTAATCAAGCTCTAGGGAATTATAATGAAGGGAAAGAAAATCAGAGGCAAGGGGATAGAGTATTCCACAATATATAGTTGAAATGAGCCAAGGAAGGATCGTCAGGGAAACAAATTCAACAATAATGGTGGTAGCTACAACAAAGTTGGAGGGAATGGCAGTAATTCTGAGAAGCTAGTTAAAAAGAGTGGACCAGTGAGAGGATGATTTACATGTGGTGGGGATCATTATGCTAGTCAATGTCCCAAAAAACCATCTAGTTTGCAACCACATGTTAATTCACTTCCTTCTCAATGAGTTGCATTTCAGCAAAGGAGCCATACGGCAGTGGACATTCGACAAGCTAAATACTAGATCACCCCAGTGTAAATCCTAGGTACTATTTTTGGTTTACCCATTTCCATACTTATAGATATTGGAGCCACAAAAAAAATTGTTTCACCTAAATTAGCTAAATAGATTTCTAGGAAGGGTAGATTTATCAAAAAATCTTAGGTGGGTATATGCAGGATCATGGTGGGCCAAAAAGTGGCAATATGTAAGTGATATGATGGCCCATGTGGCTAATGACTTTTTTTTACCCAAAATTGATGAAATGAAAAGGGTTTTTAAAGGAGATTCTCAGCTTTCCATCAATATAAATTATACTTTACTTTGAATTTAATAAATAATTATTATTCATTTTCTATTTGAATTACAACTAAAGTCTTGATTGATAGGCTAATTGAAAAACATTTATAGCTTTCAAACCGTATCACATTTTTTGAATCCGAAACATGCATCACATTCTATGCTTCACATACTATAGGATTAAAAAAAGAAAAATTAAATTTCATGAAGTTTTGACCAAGTTAAGGTGGTCAGACATACTATTTTTTATATATTTTAAAAGTTGTAATCAAAAATTCATAATTAATTATTTACATGGAAAAAAATTACAAAAAAATATGCATCACATCGGGACATGAGTCCTCTACTTATATCTAAAATATTATAAAAAAATATTATCATTTTAGTGTGGTTAGGGTGGTCAGATAGACACCTACTTCTTATGTTTTCCCTGAAATTTAAGTACTACTGCAATGAAACTTTAAAATTTCACCAAATAGATTTTTTATTTTTTAAAATATACCTAGTAATTTAGAAACTACATTCAATTTGCTATAGATTCTATTCTTACATATTTTTAAAATAATATAGATAAATTATTCAAATTTTTACATCAAGTTGTCTAACCCTGATTTTTCTGAATTTTTTGCCACTTAAGGGCCTATTTTTTCCATGATGATCCTACACATGCCCAGGTTGTAGAATATGCAAACCAGGCAATAGCAATGGTGAACCAATGTTTATTTGAGGCAAGGGAACTGAACTACCTAGTTTCTTAATAGAAGTAAACTTATATGTCACACCCTTAGGATCCTATGACATCATCTTAGGTATGAAATGGCTTTGGAAGCATAGATCTAAAGTGGATTGGCATGCTAAAATATTACAATGTGTAGATGATCTAGGAAATCTAGTGTCTTTTCAAGGAACGCCTAGAGAAATAAAATTGCACTAAATTTCAGCTATGCAAATGTATAGGTTGAAAAAGAAAGGATGTCAACTTTTTGTAGTCAAAATGGATAAATCTGAGGAATTCAAGGAAGTCACTCCTCAAGATAATGACATGCATCACGAATCGCAAGAGATTGAAGAAGGAGAAGTGGTAGGCTTTGGAGGAATGGATATGGAAAAATATCCCATCTTGTGGATGTCTTTCCAAATGAACTACCTGGACTAGTACCTCCCAAAAGAGTATTTGATTTCTCCATTGACCTAGTACCAAGGTCAAAACATGTATCCAAGGTACCTTATAGGATGACTACAATTGAACTAATTGTATCTTAAGGCATAGTTGGAATAATTGTTGTCCAAGGGATTGATAAGAACCAGTGTTTCACCCTGGGGAGCACCAATGATCTTTGTTAAGAAAAAAGATGGTACCCTATGCCTATGTATAGATTATTAAATGCTTAACAAAGAAACAATAAAGAATAAGTATCCATTGCCACGTATTGATGATATTTTTTTATAAGATGTGAGGAGAAACAGTATTTTCAAAGATTGATATGTGATCCAGATATCACCAATTGAGGATCAAAGATGAGGATAGTTTCAAAAGTTCTTTTAGAACTAGATACGAACATTATGAGTTCACAGTCCTACCATTTGGGCTTACAAATGCACCTGCAGCATTCATGAACCTAATGAACAACGTATTTAGAGACTTCTTGGATAGGTTTGTATTAGTATTTCTTGATGGGTAAGTGCATGGATCTATCACAATTTTGGTGCCAAATTGAAAAAAAACCCGTAACAAGCCATATTGCACTCGCCAAATTTGGAGAGTGTCAAATTTGGTGCTTGCCAAATTTGGTTCTCTCCAAATGGCTTGAATTTTGCAATGAATGTTTGTGAACTCTTTTGGAATGCATTTTTCGAAACTCTTTGATTTTCTCTTTCTCTACTAAGCAAACTATATACATGAAATAAACATTTAAAGTTGACATTTACATATGTACATTTACTTTCTTAGACTTTAAGTTATATTTCATGTATATAGTTTCAGGATATTTGAGAGTGGTTTTGGATCTCTAGGAGTTATAATGCAGATTCTAGTTTTTTGGAAGATCTTAAAAAAATTAGACTTAGTCAAATTTTAGTAATCAGCATGTCAAATTTTAGTAATTAGGAAGTCAAATTTTAGTAGTCAGCAAGTTGTATCATCTTTCTCTCTCACTCTCCCCTTCTCTCTACTTTCCATCTCTCCACTTCCTCCCTCTCTCCCCTCTCTCTCTCTCACACACCCCTTTATCTCCTCCCTACATCTACCTCCCTCCCTCCCCTCTCTACTTCTCTCTATCTCTTATCTCTCTCTACATCTCCTTCCCTCTCTACTTATCTTTATCTCCCCTCTCTCTCTCTTTACCTACCTCTCCCTCCATCACTTTGTATCTCACCTATGTATCCCCCCTCCCTCTTTCCCTCTTTTACTCCTCTCCCTCTCCCTCTACCTATATCTCTCTCTCACTCTCTATCCCTCTCTTCCCCTCTTTCTCTCTAACTCTCTCTCTCTATCTCCATTCTCTCCCCTCCCCTCTCTCTCTCTCTCTATCTCCTCTCTCTACTATCTCTCTCTCTCTCAAAAACCTCTATCCCCCTCCCTAACACTCCCTCCCTCCTTCCCTCTCTACTTCTCTATATCTCTCTTCTCCCTCCCTCTCTAGATCTCACCCTCCCCCCTTCTTTTTGTCTCTCCTCCCAATCTCTCTCACTACTTTCCCTCCCTCTCTCCCCTCTCTTTCTCTCTCAATTGCTCCTTTTCTCTATCTCACCATTATCTCTCTCTTTGTCTCACTCACACATAAACACACCTCCATATCTCCCTCCCTACCTCTCCCTCCCTCCCTCCCCTCTCTACTCTCTATCTCTCATCTCTCTTTCCCTCTCTATTCCTACCTCTCCCTCCATCATTCTCTCTCTCCATCCCTCTCTATCTCACCTATGTCTCCTTCCCTACCTTTTTCCCTCTCTACTCTCTATCTCTCCTCTCCCTTCCTCTACCTACCTCTCTATGTCTCTCCATCCCTCTCTTTCTCTCACTCTTTCCTCTCTATCTCACCAATATCTCTATCCCTACCTCTCACTCCCTCCTCTCTAAATCACCATTCTCTCTCTCTCCCACTTTCCCTCCTTCCCTCTCACTCCCTCTCTAAATCACCATTCTCTCTCTATCCCACTTTCCATCCTTCCCTCTCTATGTCTCACCTATCACTTTCTAACTCTCCCTTCCTCCAACCTC
>VDFB02000003.1:411395466-411413183 GCA_007258455.2 Sequoia sempervirens
GATGGAAAGTAGAGAGAAGGGGAGAGTGACAGAGAAAGATGATACAACTTGTTGACTACTAAAATTTGACTTCCTGATTACTAAAATTTGACATGCTGATTACTGAAATTTGACTAAGTCTAATTTTTTTAAGATATTCCAAAAACTAGAATCTGCATTATAACTCCTAGAGATCCAAAACCACTCTCAGATATCCTAAAACTATATCCATGAAATATAACTTAAAGTATAAGAAAGTAAATGTACATATGTAAATGTCAACTTTAAATGTTTATTTCATGTATATAGTTTGCTTAGTAGAGAAAGAGAAAATCAAAGAGTTCAGAAAAATGCATTCCAAAAGAGTTCACAAACATTCATTGCAAAATTCAAGCCATTTGGAGAGAACCAAATTTTGCAAGCACCAAATTTGACGCTCTCCAAATTTGGCGAGCGCAATATGGCTTGTTACGGGTTTTTTTTGCAATTTGGAACCAAAATTGTGATAGATCCATGCACTTACCCATCAAGAAATACTAATACAAACCTATCCAAGAAGTCTCTAAATATGTTGTTCATTAGGTTCATGAATGCTGCAGGTGCATTTGTAAGCCCAAATGGTAGGACTGTGAACTCATAATGTTCGTATCTAGTTCTGAAAGAACTTTTGAAACTATCGTCATCTTTGATCCTCGATTGGTGATATTTGGATCACATATCAATCTTTGAAAATACTATTTCTCCTCACATCTTATAAAAAAAATATCATCAATACATGGCAATGGATACTTATTCTTTATTGTTTCTTTGTTAAGCATTTAATAATCTATACATAGGCATAGGGTACCATATTTTTTCTTAACAAAGATCATTGGTGCTCCCCAGGGTGAAACACTGGTTCTTATCAATCCCTTGGACAACAATTATTCCAACTATGCCTTAAGATACAACTAGTTCAATTGTAGTCATCCTATAAGGTACCTTGGATACATGTTTTGACCCTAGTACTAGGTCAATGGAGAAATCAAATACTCTTTTGGGAGGTACTAGTCCAGGTAGTTCATTTTGAAAGACATCCACAAGATGGGATATTTTTCCATATCCATTCCTCTAGAGCCTACCACTTCTCCTTATTCAATCTCTTGCGATTCGTGATGCATGTCATTATCTTGAGGAGTGACTTCCTTGAATTCCTCAAATTTATCCATTTTGACTGCAAAAAGTTGACATCCTTTCTTTTTCAACCTATACATTTGCATAGCCAAAATTTAGTGCAATTTTATTTCTCTAGGCGTTCCTTGAAAAGACACTAGATTTCCTAGATCATCTAGACATTCTAATATTTTAGCATGCCAATCCACTTTAGATCTATGCTTCCAAAGCCATTTCATACCTAAGATGATGTCATAGGATCCTAAGGGTGTGACATATAAGTTTACTTCTATTAAGAAACTAGGTAGTTCAGTTCCCTTGCCTCAAATAAACATTGGTTCACCATTGCTATTGCCTGGTTTGCATATTCTACAACCTGGGCATGTGTAGGATCATCATGGAAAAAATAGGCCCTTAAGTGGCAAAAAATTTAGAAAAATCAGGGTTAGACAACTTGATGTAAAAATTTGAATAATTTATCTATATTATTTTAAAAATATGTAAGAATAGAATCTATAGCAAATTGAATGTAGTTTCTAAACTACTAGGTATATTTTAAAAAATAAAAAATCTATTTGGTGAAATTTTAAAGTTTCATTGTAGTAGTACTTAAATTTTAGGGAAAACATAAGAAGTAGGTGTCTATCTGACCACCCTAACCACAATAAAATGATAATATTTTTTATAATATTTTAGATATAAGTAGACTCATGTCCCGAGGATGCATATTTTTTGCAATTTTTTTCCATGTAAATAATTAATTATGAATTTTGATTACAACTTTAAAATATATAAAATTAGTATGTCCGACCACCTTAACTTGGTCAAAACTTCATGAAATTTAATTTTTCTTTTTAATCCTGGTAGTATGTGAAACATAGAATGTGATGCATGTTTTGGATTCAAAAATGTGATACTGCTTGAAAGCTATAAATGTTTTTCAAACATCCTATCAATCATGACTTTATTCATAATTCAAATAGAAAATGAATAATAATTATTTATTAAATTCAAAGTAAAGCATAATTTATATTGGTGGAAAGCTGAGAATCCCTTTAAAAACCCTTTTTGTTTCATCAATTTTGGGTAAAAAAAAAAGTCATCAGCCACATGGGCCATCATATCACTTACATATTGCCACTTTTTGGCCCACCATGATCCTGCATATACCCACCTAAGATTTTTTGATAAATCTACCCTTCCTAGAAATATATTTAGCTAATTTAGGTGAAATAATTTTTTTTGTGGCTCCAATATCTATAAGTATGGAAATGGGTAAACCAAAAATAGTACCTAGGATTTACACTGGGGTGATCTAGTATTTAGCTTGTCGAATGTCCACTGCCATATGGATCCTTTGCTGAAATGAAACTCATTGAGAAGGAAGTGAATTAACATGTGGTTGCAAACTAGATGGTTTTTTGGGACATTGACTAGAATAATGATCCCCACCACATGTAAATCATCCTCTCACTGGTCCACTCTTTTTAACTAGCTTCTCAGAATTACTGCCATTCCCTCCAACTTTGTTGTAGCTACCACCATTATTGTTGAATTTGTTTCCCTGACGATCCTTCCTTGGCTCATTTCAACTATATATTGTGGAATACTCTATCCCCTTGCCTCTAATTTTCTTTCCCTTCATTATAATTCCCTGGAGCTTGATTAAATTGAGATCCTCCATTCCTCTTTTGATTCCTCTCTTGGATACTTGAGATGGCCTTGAGCTTCTTCTCTTACTTGATTTCCTTCTCATATACTAGGTCCATAGTGGTTGGACCATGTACATCCACTTCTCTACCTATTTGGCCATGCAGGCCTATAATGAACTTGTTGATGTGAAATCACTCATATTTTTGGTACATTGGTACATACCTCAAAAGATGAGTGAAATTCTCCCAGTATTCATTCATTGAAATATCTCCTTTCTTAAGATTTTGGAAATGTATGAGCGTTTGATTGAAAAAGAGATGCGGTAACTACCTCTTTTGAAAAAAATCAATAAACTCATTCCAAGTCATTTTTAGGGAATTGATTCCAAGTTCCATCTTCTTGTTCATCCACCAGTTAGAGGCTTCTCCGGCTAACTAGAAAGCTCCCCACACAACTTTAGTGACTTCAAACTAGTTCCTAATTTCTCAAAGTACTTCTCCATTTTTATTAACCAAGCTTCAACTTCTTCTCCGCTGGTGCTTCCTTCAAATTTAGAAGGGGTAATCTTTCTCATATCCCTAGATAATTTAATGGCCAAATGCTTCCTCTTAGTTCCCTCAGAATATGATTGAATATTATCATTTTCTTGATCCTTAGATTTAGTGTGGTTCCTATAATCTTCCCTTTCTTCCTCATCATTGGGTACTTCTTCCTCTTCTTCATTTGTGGGACTTCTTATTCCATTCATTCTCTTCCCATCATGCTTCTTGCTCAAGATTTCCTATCCTTGTATTAGTTTCATTCATGATTTCTAGAAGTCGGTCCATCTTGGCTTCAACATTATTTGGACCTTGTTCAACTTCTTGACTCCCTCCAAGATTAGTTCTTGTCCTAGGTAACCATTTTCTTAAGTAATGTTATACTTGGAGGTTCATATTCCAATTAGATCCTATCATGGTTTACTAAATTCATAAGAAAATATAATAAAAGAGAAAATAATCACACATAAATTTTATTGAAGTTTCCATTAAATTTTTTTGATAAGAACATATTTCTTCATTTATTCAAGAGGATTTCAATATCCTTATTTTTACATAGAATGACTATTTAAATATTCAAGAGGAGAGTATACATTGGATTCAATCTTAGATACATAGCTCAATGGGGTATATCCCTTAGATGTTTGCTCTTCTTTATCCCGAAAAGGAGAATAACCTTTAGATTTATCTTCTGATACATAATTTTGGGGAATGTGTCCCTCTGATTCTCCACTAGAGGCTATAAAAATTACTTCATCCATAGGTACTACTTGAGGGTTTCTAAATATCAACACTCGACTAACACTACATTATGAGGGCATGTCCTTAGAAAGTGATAACAAATCCGATCTAGCAGGTGAGATGAATGGTAAGTTGTTGAAATTGGCTTCATCTCTCATCCTTCTCCTCTCTTGGATAATTTGTGATAAAGTGTGACTAATTGTCTCGGTATCACTTACCTAGATGGTATTTTCATAGTTGGTTCCCTCAATGGTACGAAAAATGGCTTCCTTTTCCTTCTTGGCCCATAGGTAGCACTCATTTCTGATCACTAACTTTCTTGCAGTTAACCTTAGATGCACCATCTTGGCATAAGAATTTTCCAAACATTAGA
This sequence comes from Sequoia sempervirens, assembly GCA_007258455.2. Lineage (NCBI taxonomy): Eukaryota > Viridiplantae > Streptophyta > Pinopsida > Cupressales > Cupressaceae > Sequoia > Sequoia sempervirens. The sequence goes on from VDFB02000003.1 coordinate 411,399,904, forward strand.
CTCATAATGTTGGAAGGGAAAACTTATCAAGCACATAGGTTCTAGAGCTAAACTTGGTAGCTCTGATACCATGTGTAACATGTCCATTGTTCTACTAAGTAATTTTTCTATGTTTTTACCTCAAGTAAAAATTCAAGAATCTATCTAATAAGAGGAATAAATTTTTTCCTTAAGTAGAAGAGATAACATGCTCATATGGGATAAACATCTTTCTATTTCATTTATTCAAATTATTACAACTTTCCAATTTATTGATAGCATTGTCAATAATTCATAATAACATTTCTCTTTTACAACTTTTCCATCATAATGGATGCAAAATACAATACAAGGCTTTAATGAGCTTACTAGAAAAGATGTAAAAATCCTCTTGGAAATTCTCTATTCAAACCTTGGTCACCAACTAATGAGGAGAAGCATCACTCAAGTGATTTTCTGCTAACCATGGACTAACTACGATCCCCCACACATCTATCTATTTGATAGATGGCCCTACCCTTCGACAAAGACATTGATTTGGTAACCTCATAATAACATGAACTTTTCTGAGCTTAGTGGTGTTTCCTAAACATCTCTAGATCTGTTATACATTGGCTATAACCTATAAATATGACATTCCCTCTATCTACGATATAAATTGTAGAAACATAGTGACTGATAGTGTAAATAGTGGCAACTTACACTACTTTGGACAAAGTATTCATCACCTAGAATTTAGAGTGGAGGTCACATGATCACCCACTACCTTAACTTGATTTATATATGACTATTTATACCCTATGCATAGGATATCCCCTTCATTGGATTATCCTAGCCCTAGGAATAACCTATTACCTCTAGATGTTTAACTAACACATCTACAAAGTAATCAAGTAGCTCTATGGAACAACTAGTTTAACTATTATCTATGTAAGCTATTTCCTATATAGTAAATAATACCCTTTATAACCACGCATTCCTTATTAACGGTACATGTAAAAACACATCAAGCAATTGGATCTATATAATAAGATCTACAAGATTCCTTTCATTAATATAAAAGAATAAATCAACCTTTCCCTAAGAAACAATAGGACTAACTTTCTAACAAAACAAATGATGTCACTCAATCTTTTCAAAAACATAGAAAAAAGAATGAAAGGGGCAAGAATCAACATGCCTATTTTTGCAATGCTCCAATTGGATGAATTTGGATTCCTAATGCAACCTTCTCAAACATCAAGCAACTTCTCAATATGACTCCCACTCAAAAACCTCTCTCTCAAATCACTCAGATACTCTCTCTCTTACTCAACTAAAAAAAAAGAATACTTAAGTTTAGTAAATCACAACAAAATGCAAATAATGCATGCTTCCAAATGAGGTAAATTGCTCCTCTATTTATACCCAAAATTCAACAGCTAAAGGCTAAAAACAAGGCATAGAAAATGACACTTCTCAACTTAATTGATTCGACTCGGCAAGGTAATTAAAAAGGTGGCAACTAAAAATGCTATACATAGAACACATACAAAGCCAAGTGAATGAGTGACTCAGCTCAATCGAACAACAAGAAAGCCAAATAGAAATGCAAGGTTTATGTTTCCCTATAGGCTGACTTCCTTAGATAGCCGTGATCTTGACTTATTCCAAATATTTCTTATTCTTATCAATCTAGTAATTTCATATTGTGAATAAACTCCCATTCAATCCATTTCTTTTCTAGTTTGGCACCACCCTATGATATTTGTGCCACATTACTTGGTCAATGGTTTGCTATTTGACTAAGTTGATAATTGCTTGTGCATAGTCATTTGATATTTTTTTGCTTGGCGAAATCTTGGCAACAACTATAACATATAGGTAGGCATTGGTTAATGAGTGCTTTATAAGGCGCTGCATATTTCATACTATATGCACTTTATTTGATATAAACTACATTCATATATAATCACACACTATATACTTAACATTGTTTTCACTATAATATGCTGCATGCTATTAACATATTCTGTGCTTAGTTTGCTATGTGCTTTAAAATAAATTAGCGCTAAAGAAACATTACATTATTCATATATAATATATAATATATATGTATTTATATACTCTACGAAAAATAGGTATATAAGTATATGTATATATATATTGATAATTCACAAGTAAATAGAGTTGTATCATTCGATATATGGATACTCATATGTATCCTCATATTTCACATATAATAAATTATGCATATATTTATACATATATATACATATATATATTAATATACTTGTATGGAAATTTCCATTACGTCGATACATACACGTATGTTAATACACATATACATATACTCGTATACTATACATATATATACATATCATAAATTGATATTAATACATTCATATTGATTGACATATTTACATGGTTTGTATATATATATGTGTAACTAAGGGTTAATTTTCAGGTTAGATTAAGGTTATCAAATCAATACGAATCAAGAAACCCAAAGAAATTACAAAACACAATGGAAGTAAACATAAACAAAGCAATTATACCAGCTAATCGCCGAGACCTCCATGATTCACTTTTGTAACACCTTCTAACTTGTTGGTTGATGTGTTGCCCTTAGATTCGACGTGCGAGCAATCTGGAAATAAAAGTCTAAGTCCTACACCAAGCTTTGAAGGATTTGATCCAAGTCTATGTCTATGCGTAAATGACTAAAAATGCCTATGCCTAAATATGCCCAAAACTTAATGAAATATGACAATAAATGCAACAATCTCTGTGAAATATCTAAGTATGTCAGTGCGTAATCTAAAAATGAGAGAAACATAGCATTTTATAGAAAATGCCATTTTGAATGGACGGACGAGATCGACTTTTGACAGAGACCTAAAATTAGAGGATGAGATTAAATTTGATAATCCCTAATCAGGGTTAGGGAAAAATCCTTAAACGAGTGGTCGAGATGTCATCTAAGAAGATCAAATCAGCGGTGGAGAATAAATGAGATAATTAATTAGAAAATAAATATTTTCAAAAATCAATAAGATAAGAGTTGAACTGAAGATCAGATTTGGAAAATCAAGAATTTGCCCGATTACTTGATTTTTAGAAGATTAGTTACCATTTTGAAATAAATTAATTCAGAATATGGATTTTGTGAAATAATAAATAATTGATTTTTAGATTATTTACCAAAATGGACTGTCAGTTAAGAATGTGATGACATTTTAAATAATTTTATTTATTTAAAATGAGAGGAATATTCATTTTGACAATTAATAATTAAAGATAATTATTTAATTTAGAAGATAAGATTTAATAATTAAATAAATTAATCAATTCATTTAATTATGACAATTAATGACATATTGAATAAATAAAACTTATTTATTTAATAATCAGGAAGAAATGACTGAAGAAGGGTGATTAAATAAATTAAGAAATTTATTGAATTAAGGGAAGACTTAGACAATTAATGATGTATTTAATAAATAAATAAAATTTATTTATTTAATAATCATGAAGAATAAAAAGACATGAATTGATTAAATAATTATGAATTATTTAATCAATAGTCGAATGTGGACCAAAGACATAATTAAATGTCATAATTATGCTAGGATGAAAGTGGTAAAAAATAGAGCTTGCAGCCCTAGGTCATTTTTAAGTGTCTACAATATGCATATATATGTCTTCTTGTTCGATTGATATTCCCACACATATGGGTAATCCATCCATGAGCATGCATTGATACGTCTATCTACGTATACCCATGTGTGTAGTTACTCATGTGTATGAGTTTATCATTGTCACACACACACACATATACATTTTATGTATATATATCCTTATCGATTCAATTCAAAACACATAAAGAAGATCTCACTCAGCACAGAAAGACTCTACAAGAAAACCCTTAACTAAACATTCACAAATAAACCACAAGCAAGACTGATAGTAACTTACTATTTCCCAACTAGTATCCTGACTTGAACAACTAAAAGTGTGTCTGTGAAATCTCTGTTTAGGTCATTATTAAAGGTTACGAGACCAAGTTCTTCTCCTTGAGTGATACTTCCCCTCTCTTTAGGAGGCTTGATAAAATCACCTACATCCAATTTATCACATTGCAATAGTAGTTAGTTGTAAATGATACATTCATTTGCATCTAATATTTCATAATTAAAATCCTTTCATAACATCAAATTAAATCAACATTTATTCAACTTATTTCCAAAACACATAAAAAATTAATACACTCATCTCAAGTATTTTCACCCAACTAGGTAAAAGTAAATAAGTAGTAACACAACAGGGTGTAACATTTAAATCTAAATCCCACAACACTATAGATTTAACTCCCATGCAGACTGCCAAGCCATTTCCACAAGCTTTGATACCATATGATGGTGAAAATATTTGATTCAACTATTCATCATTATGCAAGTGTATGTATACAAGAGAGAAGGCAAGCAGTTGAATGAAATATTTACAGTCAGTTAACTATATACACATGGCATTGTATAGTTGAATGAAGTGGTTGAATGAAACAGTTACATTGGTTAACTATATACACCCACCACTGTATACAATGTAATGCTAACAAAGAGATCATAAAATGAATAATATTTTTGCAATAAATAGATTGAACCATAACTTAGAATCTCAACTTCTTATATGCATTTGAAGGAGAATACAAAAATTGAAATAGTTTTCCCTTAGAATTTGATAGTTCTATTCTAACAATAATAGGTTATATTATGAATGCAATCTAGTTTTCTTCCTTGTGGATTTTATCTATGATGCATGGTCCTAAACTCACACAATACAAACTTATAAAACTTCATCACTCTAATCTCTAATAAGTTACACAAACATGTACCAAGTTGACTCACATCAACTAATGCAAATAGACAGTAGCTTTCAAAATCAATCTTTAAATTTTAAATGTTGAGTTCAATTCCAAGTGCCTCATGATCAATGTTGAATTGTACAAGATTGAACCTAGGCACAAAAAATACATTGTTGAGGTAGAGTGAATGTATGGACGTGGGTGCAATAACAAAAATTGAATGGTGAATTTACAAAGATGTGTAAATAGAAATAAAATAAAGATGAATAGAGATTGAGACATGGGCAAAAATTTAATACAAGAATGTGTCATTTATTACTATATGATTACATCAAGATGTTCAATCAATATAAAAGAAAAACTAAATAAAAACTGATAGAAGATATGCAAATTTCACCATAAGAATTATACAATATTTATTTATTTAAATATATAATATAAAAAGCTTTATTTTTTGGGACAATCTATAATTTTCTTTAAAACTTATATTAAAAAAACTAGTTAAATGACCAAACCCAAGACAAGGCTATGAAACACAAATAAAAAGGGGAAATCCCTTAAGAAAATGTAAAAATAAGATATGGAATTAAAAAAATTAGGTCTAAAAATCTTAATTTAGAAGGCAAAGGCCTAGGGGTGTAAGTAAGGGTTCATGAAATAAATTGATTCCTTTACTAAAATTAAGTTCTATGAATGCAGCAATTAATTAACTTAATTTAAAGTTATGATAGATCACACAATAGAATGTGGCAGATCATAAAAAGAATAGAATTTTGAAAATACTAGATTGATCAATAACTTCTTATATGTACTGGAAGAAGGACAATGAAAGCTAAACTAGTTTTTCCTCAAAAATTGATGGTTCTATTCTAGAAATAATTTGTTCTCTTTCAAATGTCACATATGTCTTGTATGTAGATTTGATCTATGATGCATGACCCTACAGATGCAAAATACAAACTTCTAAAACTTCATCACCTTGATCTCTAATATCTAATGAACATGTAAGAATTATGTTGTTTCATCACCTTGATCTCTAATATCTAATGAACATGTAAGAATTATGTTGTTTACATACACTGTTTAGAAAATTATTTGATTGCTAGCATCAAGTTCTACTAGGTCAGACTCCTAGACCAACTACCTTTCCAATTCTACGTGAAAATATAAAGACAACATACACAAACATGTAGATGGTTTCAACTTAAAAGAAACTGTGTAAAAGAATGATTAGCAAATAGATATCGACAATTCTAATCGAATATCCTCCTCTCTAAGAATTCTTTTCTTAACAAATTTGACACCATCTCGTTCTTTTGATTCAGCTCTTCGATCATTATCAATGCTGTTAGATGAAATCTGATCTTGTTCTGAATTTTCTTTTCTTTTCTGATTGCTGGAACCAGATGAAGATAATATCCCATGCTGGTGGTATAAGCTGTCGTCTAATTCCTGTTCAGATATGATAAATTGATGCTTCTCTCCCTTCTTTTGAGTATATTGCAATTGTTTATGTATAAGTTGAACCAGATGTTCCGTACGATATTCCTGTAGAAAAATACAAATGGATCCACCAGCCCAATTCACCATCCCAACAAAAAGAAAAATATAATCCATTAGTATAAGGCCAGGGTATATTTTAAGAAATGTCCACTTGAATTTTTTTTTAACAGTTTAGAGATTATATTTTACTATGTATAAACTTTAAATAAAGATGTTGTAATGACATTGTATAGAAAATGAAAAGTAACTCTGTTAGTAATTAGAGCCCAAAATGATATATAAATAATGGTATATAGTTATATCAAATGTAGATAAATTAAATATTTATGAAGAACATGAAAAGTAATCAAATGTTCGCCACCGGTCACCTTAAAAAGTTTATCGGGCGCACTTTATAAAAAAGAAAAGTAATCAAATGTTGCAAATTGAAATTAAAATATAACCAAATAAGCAAAGCGTGAAATCTGAATGCAGAGAAGTGTAGTGTTTTACCACTGCGTTTAATTTTTGGTTCTTGCAGAATTCTTTAGTGTCAGGCCTTGTTTCAAATAGTTTGTTGTTACAAGTTCTAGCATGCCCATTCTGATATACTGTGAAACTGTTTCTGCGATGAATGTAATCCTCATTAGTTCAATTTTGTTCATCGTTTACTGAAAATTGAAAGTAACAGGTAATCAATCTAAATTTTCTAAGCCATAAATTCATTGAACAAACAAAGTCATACCAATAGGCTATAAAGTGGCAAACTTTTCATCAAATCCAAAAGCTCAGATGTTTTAATTCTTTATCACCTTTTGTTTGAGTTGTTCTCCGATTTCTTCTCAAGGTTTGAATCATCTTTGTTTCCTCTGCTATTCCCAAATCCGTCTAGATTGTAGTTTTCTGGTTTGGGGTCTGTTGTAAATCAAAATAATAAATTCAAAGTTAATAAGTATTTCGATATTCGTTTTACTAATTATCATCTCAAATTAAAACAATCCTAGTTTTAACTATTTTATAGAATGCTAATTATTACTATTTGAAGCAGGAACCTCAAATTGCTATTGAAACTTGCATGATCTGAAACTTTATATCTATTTCAGTTTATGGTAACCATGAAATCTTATAAATGCTTTACTTCACTCCAACGTTATTATTATTTGTTTACCTGGGCACTTTTCACATTTCTTCATATTCCGGTACATCTGCAACAAAATATATTCAAGAGAAATTAGGAGAAGGTGTCATGAAAAAGGAGTTCAATTTAAGGGAAACCCAAAGGTTTGCTTAAATTCTGATTTCCTGAGCACCTGATTACAAACATGGTCATAATTCTTAATCAGGAACTAATTTAATTTTTATGAATGTTATCACCAAATATGCATTTGAATCTAATCTGACATGTGAAGTGCAGACAAAAATAACATTCATAATCCAAGAAGTAAAACGGATCTATTCAATCTATTCTTAGTTTTCTACAGTACCAACCAAATAAATATTAGATTCTGCAATGCTATCCAAAGAAAGCATGACCATAAGAAGCAACACCTTAAAATATTTACTATATATTTTATGCATTTATTTTTGTTGTATTTTAATCTTTTTATTTGTTTTAGATTCTATTGTTATTATATCTATCTCAAAATTTAAAAAATGTTATTATCTCTGCACAATTTCTCACCAAAGATGAGCTTTGAAGGCTTTTCCCTATCTAATGACAAGGCCCTTGATCTTGATGGTTTCAATTGTGAATTTTATGAATCTTTTTAGGACAGACCTTCACAAGGCTTATCTTGAAGCCTTTTATTCCAAATTTCTAGGAAGTCTCTAGGATATTTATTTCCTTGCTTTTGGATTCAAGCATTCAGTGGGAGAAGACCTAATGCTATAGGAAATATTTTCTTCCCAAACCAAGTTAGTTAGATTATTTTGGTTAGAAATGGATTGAGCATGGAGATTTTTTCCACTTTTCGTGTCTACCCTTTGGTTTTCAACCTTCTCTTTGTACTCTTTGAAAAGTTGTTGTCATATTGAAAAAAACTCAACTACTAGATAACTAAGCCCCTTTCCTTGGTAACTTCCAAATTTGGTCCAAAATATTGGCTACCACCCATGTCTATTGTTCCTCTTGTTGGGTGCCTTCAAAATATTCTTATTTAAATATTTAAAAATTGCTTTGTGACTTTCTCTAGGCTTCCAATGATGGTTGCCATGGTTTTCAATAGTTTACTAGAGAAAATTGCTACTTCCCTTAGGATTCTAGGGGTTTATACCTTCTTTCAATTTGATAGAAAATAATTTATGTGTCAAATAGATTATTAGAGCCTTAGAAAGAAATGAAGTCTAAAAAAATCGCATTAGGCATAGCATTAGCTTTGGTGCACCTTTTGACAATGCAACCTTGAAAGGGCTTAATTTGGGCACTCTTCTCACCATGGAAGAACTTGTCCAAACTCAAGAAACTTTTGTTATGAAAAATATATAGAAGCCTTGGATTTTATGAGTAAGAAATGACTTCTAGACTAGTTTCTCTATCAATCAACATTCTATTTGGCGATCTCCAATCCTTTCTTGTGAATTACATCCTTTGGCTAAGGTGTCTTAGATTCATGCCTTGAGGTTTTTCAAAGGAGGCATTAAGGTGTTGCTAGATTCCATTCATTATGCTACAAATATTTTTCTCTCTTGTTTAGAGTTCAAAATAAATTATATGCTTGTTAATCAAGATCAAAAAACTTTTTGGGCTATTATACATCCCTTCTCAAATGATCCATAAAATTGTAGTTAGATCTTTTAAGTCATGGTGGAATGTTTGGAAGTGGCATCTTGATACAACATTTCACAATTATAAGCCTTGTAAAGGTTATATGTGACTTTCCCCTCATTTTCCTATGGTTAGTTAAACCATAATTCAATCTTTTATTAGTTCATGGTAGCACTATTTTAAGTAATTCAAGTTGGCTATTCTTGAACCTAAGTTGGCTCAATTTTCCTATTGTGTGTATATATATATCAAGGTCTCCTTATTAATGCTTGTTTGACCTCTTTTGGGGTTCTAAATTCTCACTGCCCATTTGTGTACATTTTTAGAATCTCGGGTACTTTTTTTGTTTTTTTTTCTAGAGGTCAAGAAGCTTGGAATTGGATACATAATTTTTCAGGCCTTTTCGATATTTTCTATTTTTTTCCATATGATTTCTAGGAGACTAGTCTTGTTTTTTGTTAAGTATACATAGATTTGACATGCAAGCTTCATGGTAAAAATCCTTCTCAAAATTTGAAAAGAAAAAAAATATAGCTATTTTTATAAGATGTTTCTATAGACTCGGACTATGATATGTTCTAATTTGAACTTATGTAGTTTGAAGTGCAAACTCCAAAGGGTGCAATTGATCTTTGTTTTAGACTTTGTCCTATTTAAACATTAATGGTGTGCTTTTTACCATCTACCACTTTTTCATGAATTATGTACTATTATCTTTTCAAGTTTATAAAAGGTTAAATAAGACTTAGTCATCCAAAAAAATATATTAAATAAAATTTGCATTTGAAATGATGCACATTTAAATTAAGGAAAGAAACAATATTTTTATATAAAATAAAAACTAAGAAACTAGAAATATAATTATTTTGTTTAAATTTATTTATAAATATAGAAACATTTATCTTTAATATTATTATATTATAAATTTTGTAAAATAAATTAAGCATGTGAAAATAAATATTTTATATTTATTGTTATAATCATTAAATAAAATAACAATTCAATATATATATATATAACATTTCTACAAAGAAATATAAAATTTGTATATCATATCTATATTTTTAAATAAAATATGTGAGAGTTATACATTTCTTTTCTTTTAAGCTATTTATCTATATTATAAATAATTTGTTTACATTCTCTTATAAAAACTAAATGAAGAGAATAATAATGTAAATAAAAAAATATACTTATTTAAATTTGTATTACATAAAACAAAAACTTTAACTACCTTACTATCCTATTTTTTATATCAAAAAAATATATTTAACTCCTTATTTAACATTAAATGTTTTATTCTATTTATTTATGTTCGAAAATGCTTAACTATTTTAAATATAAATAAGTAAAATTAAAAAATAACTAAATGCGAGGAGGACAATGTAAATATTATTATTTCTAGCTTGTTCTTGAGGGGTAGGTCAATTGGTTGGTGGGATGCATTTGCTAGTATGCAACCTATGTTTCAATCATAATAATTTTTTCTTGAAGATTGGATTGATCAATTGGTGTTGAATGTTTTCCAACATACAACCTATACTCCAATCATATATTTTACTGACATAGAGTTAATCAACGAGTAAAGAGCTGAGAAAACTTACCTTATTCTTCAAACACTAGACTTGGTACCATTAGAAACACACAAGAATTCAATACATTATTCCTGCTCCTTTAGATCACAATTAAGTTCATTATAACCTATTTAATATAACTATCAAACAGTTAATAACAATTTTACACCTCATCTACACTAAACATACATGATTTTTAAAACCAAACTTATGCATATTTTAAGCAGAATTGTAAATAACAAAGAGATAAATTCAGAAGTTTGAGTTTTCTGAGGTGGGTTATGAGTGATCAGGGAAATACACAAGTTCTTTGTATTTCTCCCTACTTAATGTTTTTTCATTAAAAGAACAGAAATTTTTCAAAAGACTCTGATCCCTTTTACAAAAAGAAAGATATAGCAATAAGTACAATGGAACAACAAAGAACAGACGAAGAACTCCTTACTTAATGTTGCCAGCATTTAATTATTTCTTTATTTGAAAATATCACCTGAAGATGGCTTTTGATGTGCGAAGTTTTGAGCTCATTTGTGCCCATCATCTCCATAATCAGCTTCGGTGTGGCCTCTGCACAAATACCAGAAAAGAGAAAGATGTGAAATACCTTTTCAAAGTAACAAAACATCTCAGAATTATTGCTTTAAATCCTGCATAACAGCACTCACTGTTTTCACCTCCGAGAGAGCGTATTGCCTGCAGAAAAGACTGGTGAAGTTCAGCAGTCCAACGTACGCGAGGGGTGTTGGAGCGCATGTATTTTCTCATCCTCAAAGACTAATCACATACTTTTGCCCTTGATATCTATGGGCTTCTCCTTAAATGGCAGTTTTTGTTGTTAGCGTCAAAATGAGGAAAATTCTAGGTAGATCATTTCTCGGAAAAGGCGTGGGGTCCACGCGCAATTGGAATTTTATCACCGACACTGCAAACCCTCCAACTAGGTATTCAACTCTACATTAATTTTTATGGAAACTCTTATAGACTTGTTCAAAGGTCTTGCTCGCTCGGAAAAGCTAGAGGCTTACGCGTGCCAGCAATCTTGAGAATTGCCCACTTTGTCCTTTTTCTTAATGTTTAATGTGTTGTGTTTGTGTTGAAAATGTTATCTTTTACGTATTGATTAGTGTGTAAGATGGCGTATTTACGTAGAAGTTGATAAATGCGATGATCTTACTTTGATCTCATCATTAATTTTCCTAGAATTTGAACTCAATTCTTAAATACTTGATTTGCTACCTTCATTTAGGTTCACAAGTATGGATTTGGTCCAAATTCCAAATTATGTATGCACTAGTAAATCTAAACTCTACGCTTTTAAATGGAAACTTTCAAATTGAGCCCCATTCTCTCCATTTCCAATGATTGTTATGCATTGATTGAAGCATGAATTAACTCAAATTGCACATTAAGGTGTTGTACTTAAGGACTTTAATCCCAATTCAAAATGGATCATTTGAGAACAACCAAGCACATATTTAGGAACACATCTAGAATTCTATTTTCAAGGGGATAAAATATATTACATTAGCATTACATCAACATCTTATGAGTATATTACACATTTGTTTTTTTTCCCACAACCAAGTAGTTCATCATCATTGAATCAATACATCTAAATTGAGGAGAACAACACCTCGCAATTTAAAATATTCTCTCATGGTGTTCTAAACACTATTTGATCCTTACTAGATGTGATGTAAGAAATGTGATCCTAGATCAAATTAGGATTAGCTTCTTTTCACTTGACATCACATTGGGATGCAAGATTAACTAGGGTTGATGATTAGCTTGCTATCACAAGGGAGAGCCAATCTCCTAGGGTTTGTATCTTTTTCTTGAATTGTGAAGATGATAAATTTGATGTGTGTTTTAACAAGCCTATTTGACATATAAACCTAGATCTAAAAATGTAATTTATCACATAGACAGAAATGAAAAACCATAGAACAGTTTCAAATATGAGAATGAGATACAGATAGGGACCTATGATTGAAATCTAAGGTTGAATTATAGGGAAAGGGACACACTAGGCTGAGATGCTTCTTTTTTGGATCTAAAAACTCTGAGATGTATGTTGTTGTCTGCTCTACATTTTCCATGACTACCCACTGTTGAAACTTCCAAAGTTGACTTGCACATGTCTAGAAAGAGGGGGATATGTTGTGCTGTATAGGGGCTTTCCTAGTTCAAGCTCTATTTTGGTATTTCTACCTCCACGTACAACAATTATGATGATCAAGAGAGAATACCCTAGATCGGGTAGAGATCAAAATAATAATAATTGACTGAAATGATAAATGATAAATGACAGTGTTACCTCGATGAAGTGATGCCATACCACAAGTTACCACAAATTTTGATTGATGGATGCCTTGATTGCTTGATAGACCTATAAAAAGGTTAGTTCACAAAACATAATAGATTGTTGTAACTAGGATGTAGGAGGTAACTCATACATCTTCATGAAAATGGCATGATTGATCATACTAGCTTCTTGCACATGTAATTCCTTCCTTTTTCCTAATGGCTTGAAAACATGATCTTGATTGAAAAAAACATTGTAATATTAATGTTTCTAATTTTTCCCTTGAATTTCTTTGACTAATTTTAGGATCTTCAATTTTCTCTCCAAAATTGC
>VDFB02000003.1:411420745-411439302 GCA_007258455.2 Sequoia sempervirens
TTACCAAGGCAAACCCTCCATCACCAAAAACAACATTTTTCTCCTCTTGTGTTTGTTTTGTAGGTTTTTAGGTGGAAGATCCTTTGAAGAGAAAAACTGAAGAAATTTGCAAAATTGTCAAAGTTGCAAGGAAAGTTATCATTTCATGAAAACTCTTCTACATAATTTATATTTGGTTGTCTGATAGTGAAACTTGGAAATTTGGGTGTGCAAACACAATAGAAGAGAACCCAGAAAGGATTTTTGTAGAGCCCTGTAAGACCTCTCTTTGCATGTGACTAATACAACTTTAAATTGTTATATATTTCTCCTAAATAGATGGTTAGATATTTTGCGAGTGATATGAAGGTGATTGTCTAACAGTAACCTTATAGCTTATTTTTACTTTATGTTATATCATTTTTATTTTACTTAATGAAGATGTATGTGCATATGAATTATTGTATGATATTCGAACTTATAAGATGAATTTGAAATAAGATAATTGTTGTGTCGTATTACATTGGAAGAGTAATTAGCTATGTAAATGATTCATGAATAAAGTTACGAAGATTTAATTTAAAATTAATGTGGCTTATTATTATTTCTAACTGTGCTTAATTACGTTGTGCAGGAAATTAAGTGAGTCGATGTGGGATTAACATTAAAGGTCAAGAATCGAATATGAAAATAGGAGGATAGATAAATGTTGGAATCAAATCAAATACATCTTTGGGAAGTTCTAAGTGTAGCCCTATTTGACTTAGAAGGGTTTGAGGTTTTATTATTGGTTGGGCGATTATGTTTGAGTAGAATCCAATTGTAGAACATGTGATGTGAGTTTGGTTGGGGTTCAAACCCTTGGTTAAGATCAAAATTCGTGTGGATTTTTGTGTGAGTTTTAAAAAGGGATTACTGAATCAATTTCCTTGGTTTTTGAACAAGAATAGACCCCTAGGACCTATACCTATGGGTTTGGAACCTTTTTGACACATGTGAACTTGTCCTTGGAGTGTGAAAAGACCCCTCAAAAGTCCACATTCATGAATGTGACAAATTCAAAAAGTGTTGGGGCTTGGGAAGAGTGAATTGTCACTCTCAACCTTCTACTCCCCAAAATTTCTTAGAATTGGCACAAGACTCACACATGTGTGAGAACTTGTGGGAAAGAGCATAGGTTTGGAGGATCCCTATATATCTCAAGGAGATGGAAGATTTGGGCGTTGCCCACTTCTCCTTTTGGAGAACTTTAGTGAAGATAGTAGGAAGAATGAGAGAATGTGAGGAGTCCTTTTGAAAGATAGCACATCAATATAGTATGTCTTGGAGAGAACGGAAGGTGAAAAGAGTTGATTTCCTCACCAAAAAAAAAAAGAGAGATAAGTTATCCTTTACTTCCATTTCCTCTTTCGTTATCTGCTGTAAGAAAATGGCTTGTTGCATGGATCATGGTTGAATAGGAAGGTAGGAAACTTTGATACATGAAATTTGATGTTAGGTTATTCATATTGCTTTGTAAAAATTTGATAAGACTCCATTCATCATCTTGGAGTTGAAATATTCCTTGCTCGGGGGTATGGCTAGAGCCCACGAAGCTCCATGACGCCATTATGGTAGGGTAAAGAGCAAGACTTCATTAGTTGTGTATCTTTCATTGCACTTCTTTAGATCTAATTGTAGTATGGAAAGATAGTGTTTTAATGTAACATGAAAGAGATGAAAAGAAAAAGAGCAATATGTGCTACATTGATGTATTACCATGTTAGTAAAGTTTGCAATCTAAAATTTTGAGGTGTTTATCTACCTAAATTTGTAGCAAAATACTTTACAAATAGCTTTGTTACTTGAGTCCTTTAGAAATGCGTTGTAGCATGTTGCAAGTGCTAAAGAAATTTCCTCCTGTTGATGATTTTAATTCTATGCATAAACTTGTGGTGTTTGCTAGAATTCTATACTAATAAGCACATAAATTTATGTAAATATTTTTTATGAATGTAGGGTCACATGCCATTATTCTGTTTGAATATCATGTGAGTTGCTTCCATAGCTATTTTAGTGAATTTAGCGCTACTATCATTTACCAGAGTGAAACAATCGACTCCTTAAAATGTCACATAGCATGTAAAATAGATATATTTACCTATACTTGCTTACCCATTTATGGGATAAAAACAAAACTGCCATACTAGAAACCAAACCATGGAATTCACAGTATGGTAAGAGTTATAAATGTTATAAGACAAAGGTTCCACAAGGAGTAGAGCGCCTAAGTCACCACGCCTTGAATAGGTGGTGCTACACCCTTCCAAGCGTGCCCCATAAATCTCCCTTAAGGCTTTAAAGTTTCCAAATAATCGAACGAGACCCTGGTTGCAATCTGCATTAAGGAATATGCATGGTGGCTTCACTTTTAGTGTATTACCCTGCAACCATCACTAAGAATAACGTTTCTTTTAGTATACACAACAATAATAATATGATGCTCAAGAGCCTAGTAAGAACTGGAAGTTGAATACATACTAACTGGATAACAAGAGATAAAATAAAATAGAGCAAATTAATCTATGCGCTAGATAAACCGTGAGATTCAAGGGCCTGTAGAGTTAAGTATCATTAAAAATCAAATAACCAATGCATATGCACCACTAGTTAAGCCAATATAAGGGGTAAAGCACACAGTATGAAATGGAAATATTATCATAACAAAAACGCATGCTCAAGGAATAACAGTGCAGCAAACATAGTAAATAATATCACCAATTTCTCTACCATGAATGGAAATGTAGCATAGGATTAGGAGAAGATATTGAATTATGTACTATTCGACCCTTGAACCCAATATTTTGCAACCCAATTGGTAGTGTGTCCCTAAAGCAATGGTGCAAATCCACTAAGTGAATTCGAAAAGATGAGCTAGGCGATGATCAAAGGAATCGTCAACATTTATGAAGGCAACTTTACTCAACCAACGATGCCCGTCAATGTTGAAGAAAAACAAATAAATTTAAATAGTTGGGAGAATGAACAATGTGAAGAAAATAGGGCTGCCATTGGTGATCATTTACTCTCTGTCAGATGCGCTAGTTGGGTTGTCGTGAGATATCATGTACTGTAGCCATCGCACAGTACTCTATTGGTGATAGTTGTGCTGCACCCTGCACCAAGATGTGACGTTTCTTTCAGCCGCCTCTAAAGAAGGATATGCCAAAGCATTATGAAAACAGAGACAAATATTTTTAATAAAAAGAAAATAAATTCATTTAAATTCCTACTCGTTCTTTCAACTTTCCCTAGGAGCCTAGTTGCTATATCATAAAGGATTTGTATGCATGACCCTGAAGGAACTATTGGTTCAGGCAATAGGAGTAGGGCGCAGTAGTTGGAGACAGGAAACTGCAATCCACAGGTCTGTCCAATCACTACCTTGACAATCATGAGTTCCTACCAAACTATTCTTTTAATTTATTGTTTCAAAAAAAAATTAGTGGAAAGTGTCGAAGAAACATGCAGTGAGCCCGAGTTGGTAGTTTCAAAATGTCCAGGTTGTGACCGAGCAGAGAGCAAAGATATCTGGGCATGTTTGACTTGCAAACTACAATAAGTATTACAAATTTTTGCATCCCCTGTAGTGTTTTCACACAACTGCATTAATTATGTTATTTGACTTATAGTTAGACAATAATGTGGAGTGGCTGGCATGAGTTTGGAATAGAATATAATTAAATCCAAACAGAATTACCAGTTAGTTTAAATTGACTGATAATATTAAATTATGGTGAATATTTTAGCATTGATTTTTTTTTATAATATTAGTATTTGCATTCGTGGATATAATAAATTTATACATATAACAACAATAGAACTATTATTTTGAAGATTTGGTCAGCAATATAAGTATATAAAGTTTAAATAATAAAATTACTAAAATATAATGAGTCAATGACTTTATCACTGGATTTCGCTTGTTGATTGAAAAAAAAAAAGGGATACTTGTAATTGGGGCGAGTAAATGGTAATGATTATTATTATTTTAATTGTTGACAACTCGAGCCAGAGGGCGTTGCCATCTTCTCCCAGCCCAACATAGTGGAATGGCAATTAACAAAGAAAGAAGAAAAGAAAGAATAACTAAATCACTCTTTAGTGTATAATTAGGGCTTCAAGTTATATTTTTTCTATTATTATTTTGGTCTAAGTTTATTCTTTAGCAGATTAAAATGAAATGGATTTAAAATAATAAACTCATGCCTGAATTGAGATTTTATTATAATCATCAATGGGAACGCCTTAATCATGGCATGGAATTATACAATCACAAGTGAGTATGATTTTATCTTTTATGAAAGTTTTAAAAGTTTGAGCAATTTATTATATACTAAAAAAATTATAGGTGAAAAGTTAAAATATATAACTATTTAGATTACTAAATTAATATATTTTTCTTATTGATTTATTGAATGGACTCGAGCTATTTATTTTATAACAAATAAATGAATTTATAATTAGGAAATATGGTAAAGGAATTTGGTTGTTCTAATTTATTGCTGCAAAAAGCATAAGAATAAAATAATAATAATAATGTTATTTTAAATGCTGATTTTATTATCCCACATAATAGTATGAGTTAATATTACCAAAATGTCAAAATTAATATCTTATGAATAATGCTTGAGCAGCAAACAACATAGGTATTATTAATAAAGAAAAAGAGAAAAAGAAATATTATTGAACTATAAGAAAAGATTAGTATTATTAAAATAAAAATAAAATGATATTAATCAGAGATAATAGTATCTAGATGAAGTAATAATGGAATAATAATTACAGTAGTGAATAAGATTAATTATGTAATATAAATAATAGTAAGGTTGAATAAATTTAATAAATTTTATAATAAAACTAAGTCAAAATAACAGTTAATCCATTAAATAGTACTACTAAGGGAAGTAAATGTGATAAGTAAAATAAAGTTATGAGTAAAATCGCATTTAAAGTGAATACAAGTGATATGAAGGGAAACTTAAGATCGCTTTTACAGTAGGAAAATAAGTGTAATGAAATAAGTTCTAGAGTTGAAAGGGAGAGTAGTAGTTACACAAAGGTTAACTTTGAACATGTCATTTGGGAATGTAAGATTAGTTTGAATTAGGGTGGCATTTAAATATGAGTAAATGAGTGGATAGGAAAAAGAAATGGTATCAAGTAATATTAATGATTGTAATAGCAACATAAATAAATATTAAAATTAAGTTGGAAAGTAAATACTAAATTATGCAATATATATATGGAGGAAAAGAGGCTAGTACAATAAGTATGGTTCCATAAAGAGGATTCACATAAGAGGATGAAGTTAAAATATTTAAATATGGAATTTGAAATATTTTATGATTGTGGATTAATAAAAATATTAGGAGTATTAAATAAGGAAAGTAAGTTGATAGTATGGTGGGAGTTGGCTAATAACAATAATATGCTTTGGACTTAATAATAGTAATATGCTTAATGTGAATTTGATCCTACTATGAAGCGAACAAAAATTTAAATGGTTATGGTTTGATTTTATTACCTATGTACAAGTGTACATATGTATAGCTCATCACCTTCTTGAAACTTGGTAAAACGTTGGCATCTAGTTCAAAAAAAAAAAATGTTGGTTTTTTTCTAGTGAAAATTATGGGCATGACAAGCCCTAGCTAGGACCCATACGCCATAGGGAAAATGAGTCCTCACTGAGCTTCAAAAAGTGACTTTTGGTGTCTGGCATACATTATTTGCCCCTTTCTATATCTACCTTTTGATTGTTGTTTCCATTAGTTTTGAGTATAGTCTTCTATTTGAATTTTATCGTTTGCATTTTGGAGTTTATTTGGTGGTTTTAATCTTGCTCCCCAAAGTGCTATTTAACTCATACCATCGTCCTTGCATAAAGGAGAAATTTGTTGATTTGTACCTTGATTTGACTCACCTTTTTGGTTGTTAGTCATCTCATTGTTTGGAGATCATTTCTTGAGTGAAATAGAGGAAAATAGGGTTATTTGTTATCATTTTGGTGAACCCCCCCTTATATATATATATATAGAACCCCATTTTTTTCGTTGTTTCATTGCGATGAACCTAAGTTTAATCATTGTATTTTCTGATTTTGGAGTCCTCTTTCACCCTAGATTTAGATCTTGCATTCATTTGCATCTCTTTGCAATGAATTGAGTCTCATTTAGGGTGTCTAGTTTGCATTAACTTTGCATTGCATTTAGGGTTTTTAGGATTGCATATTTGCATTCTTTAAATCTAAAAAATATAAAAAAATTAGTCATTTTGCAATTCAATTACATAGTATTGCATTATTATTCACTAGAATTTAAAAATTAAAACAAAATTTCATATCAAATTAGGTTTTCTAGGTTGTCATTTTGTCACATTTTGCACTTGCATTCAACATTGAATTCACAAAAAAATCAAACTGTAACTTATTTCAAATCAGAATCTAGAAAGCACTGAAACTAACTCAAAATTTTGTAAAGAAAAACTTTTCAAAACCCTAATCTAGGACCCATTCACTATAGGGAAAATGAGTCCCTGATCAAGGTCATTTCCTAATTTCTTGGGCATTAAAACATTCATTTCTACATTTTTGTTTGTTGTTTTTGTAGGATGCAGTTCTTAACAAGTTATGGTTTTATTGGTTACTACACTAGGGGCTTCATCCTCTCACTTGGAAATGTTATGTATCCTTTTTGGGTATCC
This sequence comes from Sequoia sempervirens, assembly GCA_007258455.2. Classification (NCBI taxonomy): domain Eukaryota; kingdom Viridiplantae; phylum Streptophyta; class Pinopsida; order Cupressales; family Cupressaceae; genus Sequoia; species Sequoia sempervirens. Next base: position 411,427,469 of record VDFB02000003.1, read on the forward strand.
ATTTTCATATGTTATGGTTTACTTTTATGTACTTTAGATTGCATATGCATGTAGTGAAACACAACTGCTAAAGCGAGGGCTAAATGTAGCATCATAAATTGTGCTCCCTAAGGGTGAAAGAAAATTCACTCCCTTAGTAAATTTTAGGACCATTTCCTAGCCTTGGATTTTCTCCTCAACTCAAAAGAACACATGTCAATACTACCTCAAAAGCGCCTTCTCAATCATATTTCACTAGTTTTACCCCAACAAATGCTCATTTTCTAGATAAGTCTTGATTAATAAAATCATAAATTAAAGGATCAAACTTTGATGTGTGTAAAATAGTTGGTCAGGGGTGAGGGTTCCCTAGACCAGGTGGTTTGCTTGATAATTTTGATCCTTAATTTATGTCATGCGAATTTAATTCGAGATTTGGAGGTAAATTAATCTCAAAATTTTAAAATTAAATAAGTAGGCCTACTCTTTCATTTATTCCTATGTTCCACTATATAAACATGAATTATTATTTCAAAAAGCATGCAATTACAATTAGAGTGAACAATCTACCAAAATTAACATCCTATTTTATAGAATTGCAAGAAATTTTTAGATTTGATCAAGTTTAGCACAATGATTGGAGTTTGATTTCAATAGAAGGACAAGTTGAAATATAGGGTTTGTGGGTGGTTTTAGCTTCTTTCAAGCACCTAATGACTTTATTTTAAGCGTCTTCACATCTTCAAACTTTGATCTCCTTATTTCCCTAGTTAAGGTATTTAAACATTCTTATTTTCCCTTCAGTATTTGACTTTCTCTTGGATTGATCTTGATTTTTTCATTTAGGAATTCTTCTCTAACACATTTGAGAATGGTTTTATCATTTATTTTGTATTTCATAGCTTGTTACAACCTTAGACACACTTAAGATTCAAAGAACACATTTTATCAATCACTAAATCATCTATTTGTGGAGGTAAAAATGCCAAAATGAGGATTTGAATGAGGAAAACTCTTATATAGCCACCCCTTTCCCTCTCTTTGTCATGATTTTGTAGGTTTTTATTTAAATATGAGAGGTTCTAGGACAAGAAACAACAGTGCAAATTTGTAGGTTGTAGACCAAGGTTTTGTAGGTTAAGAATCTCTCTTCTCAATCAAGGGTTCCCTCACCCTTGACTACTCAAATTAGGTCCAAAATTTTATGATAGGTGCACAAATATCTTCCCTTCTCAAATATGTTGTTATTTTATCAATTTTCAATTTCATTTGTGTGAATAATTTGTGTTTCAAAATAATTTTTCATAGTAAATTAGGTCAATAAATTCACATTAATTTAATCAATTTTATTGGTGACAAAAATAAGCCCATGGAAGATTGGTTTTCCTTCTAGGTTGTTATCCAATCTTAAAACCTTTGTGGCTTGAGTTCTAATCTTGATGCAAGAAAAGATTGATCTTGTAAAATCTACTAGTTAGATCTAGTATCTCTTTTTTTACACCATAGGAACTAAAGTAGAATCAAAACATTTTAAGATAGTCGGTGATTCTTTTATCTTCTTCATAATAAGAATGCTAAAAAATGACTTGAGTAAGTGGATGTGGGTAGCATCTATTACAAATATAATTATGGGAAATCAGATCATTCAATCCCCTCCTTTTTCATACATTAGAGTTGGTGGATACACTAGTCCTCCACATAAGTAACCAAAGTATATCAATGATAGATTAGATTTGTTGGAACTATGTTGGAAATTGGTTAAGGTTCAAAATATTCATTTTAGAAAGGATAATAAGGGTATTCAATTTCTTCTTTTATTGGTTATTACACTTGTCCAACCTTGATCAATACCAAAATTATAAAAGAAAATATGATTGTGATGACTTCATCATTTTGAGAGGAGGGTTGAATTTAACCTAATAGGGTTCATGGATAAAGTAATAGGGATATATTAGATAATCCAAGTCTTAAGCATTTCAAGGAAAATTATAAGGATGGACATGAAGTTAATAAAATAAAATTTTCTTGTAGCACCCCTCCAGTTTTTCTCTTTGATCAGGCAATGTTCTTCTTTGTTATGTTTTGTTTCTATTAATACTTTGACTATGGTACTTGGTTACTATTTGATCGCAAACTGTAAAGTGATGTGAACATTATATTTTGATGTGATGGTATTTTATTGTGATGTTATCATTATGGCATGCTTTGGATTAGCTTAGCAGATATTTGAATTAATGATGCTTTATGCTTTTGATTATATTATTGATGTTAGATTCTTCAGTTAGTAATATTGTATTGGTGAAGGGGACGGGATTGCACCACTCGCTTGCGAGTGCCCTGCGATTCTAAGATTTCCTCTTCATGGTGTGATCTATTATATTATATATATCCATGTTCGATATACTCTGTATTCGTAGGTTGACAGGTATAGAACATCGACTCCACCTGGTTTCATAGGTTTGATCGTGTCCATTGGCCAATGGTATTTGATTGGGAGATAGTAGCTAGGTTTTTCGTGCCAAGTCATCACCCTAGTCATAGTGTGTCGTCGAGTTGTAGACGGGTTTAGTTGTTATAATGTTGTTTAGTTCACCTTGGTTATTATTTAATTTCAAGTTATAAAGGTAAATAAATGGCTTACGTAGTTAAGTGGTCGATTAAATAAATCTAGTTATAATGTTAGAAATGTTATTTAATTTATTAATTAATTTAATTTAATTTATTAATTAATTTAATTTAATTAATAAAATAATCTAATCTTGGATTAGATTTATTTTATTGATTAATTAAATTAATTGTATTGAATTGATTAATTAAACTTATTTGTGGAGTAAATAAATTAAATGATTAATGTTGTTTTGGAAAGTGCATGGAATTAAAAGTGTTAAATTATTTTTGAAAAGAAAATTTTAAAAAGTCGTAAATTCTTTTGAAAAGAAATTATTAGAAAAGTTTTAAATTCTTTTTGAAAAGAATTTTTTTTTAAAGTATTAAAATCTTGTTGAAAAGAAATTTTGGTTTTAAATTTAAAAAAAAAAAAAATCCAAACTGCATACAGGGAAATAACTATGGTGGGTGAGAGATATTTTAGAGGATATTGACTAAATTTGGGGAAGAATGGAAGAGAGATATTTTCATTCTTGGAGAAAATTTGCAGTGAAGAAGGAAAGAAGTTTTTTTTTCATGTTTGGATACATTTTGGATTTGGAGTGAAGTCTTTGGAAGAATTTTGGAAAATTGGAATTATGTAGGGAAGCTCAACTTCAGTCTTCTTCTTCAAGCTTCAAAACAGGGTCTTCCTTGTTTTATTGTTTTGAAAATTTGGTTTTTCAATTTTGAAAACTTGTTGCAAACAAATTTGAAAAACCTATTGGAATCATGGAAAAAATTATATTCTTGTAGGGAACATACTCATACAACAGAAGAATTGAAATAGGAACAAAAAGAAATTAGAAACCTCTCTGTTTGGATTTGGAAATTCCCAGAAATTGAAATCAATAAATTATGTTTGAAAATTATTTTTATTGTAAATTTTCTGTAGAAAATTGGTTCAATTTGACTGTAAAATGGAGATTTTTGTATATACATATATATAAATATATTTTATTCATTCATATTGGGTTTGTTTGAGTTTGGGAAGTTTTTATTTTTCCTTGTTAAAATTATGTTAAAAAAAAATCATGTTTTGGAAATTACCATAACAAAGGATTTCATTTTCTTTTGTTTAAAAATATATATATATATAAATAAATTAAAAAAATTATTTTGGCTGGGGGCGCCACCCCCATAGCCGCCCCCATGGGAGGTTGTTGTGGAGGCAGCGCCGCTGCCTTCACAGAAGCAGCACTACCACCACAGCTGCCCCATAGGGGATGCTGTACTACCTTTAATAGGGTTGCATCCCTATATTGGGGTTGCAAATAAAAAATAGGTTTTTATAATTTTATATTATATAAATTTTATATATTATATGTATATTATATATATATATATATATTATATATATATATATATATATATTATTTATAATATATATAATATATATTATATAAATATATATATATGTATATATATATTTATATATGTAAATATTTTTTTTAAATTATTGTTTATTTAATATATATAATATATTTTAAATAATTGAAATATATTTGTGAATGGAAATTTAGATAGTTTTTTTTTAAATCCATATTTAAATATAAATATAAATATATATATATATATAATTATATATGCATTAAATCTATAGTTATATATACGTTTAATTTATATTTAATTATAGTTTTATATATATATATATATAATGATTTTATTATAGAAGAGAAGGAGGTTATTAGAAAATTGATATTTTTAACATTAGTGTAATCAAGGAAGTTGAAAGAAAAAGAATTAGTTTAAGCTTCTTGTTTCAAATAATGTTAATTATTTTAATTGATTAGATGCAATATGTCATTGCGTTGATTGGATTTAGGGAATCCTAAAGTAGGATATTAAATTACCAAATTGTCTTTTCGTGGTGTTATCTCTCTCCTTCTCGTTGTTGGGGCAAATGGGGTTATTTTTTTATGTAAGACTTCCAGATGCGTTTTCTTGAGATGGGGGATGTAACTTAAGTTGGTTTAACTTTGAATAACTTGGGTAGTGCGTCTTAATGTATCCAGTTAGATACCCGGTTATCACGAACGGGATGTGTTGACTTTATGTCTTGGATAGGGATTTAATATCCTTAGGTCGCACTTGTGTACCCTTGGGTTGTGGAGTTATTCCACGTGTTGTCTTAGAGGAGTGGATTACAATGAGGGTCGGCACACAAAGTGGTGCCAGGGTAACTCATTGTAAGTTAGTTAATCTAGTGATAATATAAATAAACTGATTAGAGGAATAGATAGTATCAAACACTTAATAAGATTAATTTTTCCTCGCTCATGGACGCAAGGGCTTGTATAGACTTGGGATGGGATGAGAAGGCCTAGAATGGCAATATCATTATCTTGTCTTTACGAGAGATAATTGATTCCGCACTGGTTTACATGAGGGGCTGAGAGTCGTTAGAGGTTTCTAGGATATCCCGAGATGGGGCCTGGGACCTAGGAAGAATTACCAGGATATCCCATGTAACAATGTGATGACACTTCTCCTAACTCAGTAGTATGTTTGTATCAATGATGCAATTGATTAATTAACTCTGGAAGCATTGTAACCATTGTGTTAAGTGATGTTGTATTTGTATTTGATTTAGTTCAATTATGTATTAGCCTGTGTCTAGAGGTAGATGGTCTTGTCTAGGAATCCATGTTACTATCTCCTAGCATGGGTGGTGAGCCTTCGAGTATCACTTAGTTGGGTGGAACGTGCACCTTACTCTATTGGGTTTTCTTCTTGTTCATGTGGACGATATTTCCAATTGGAGAGCTCGTAGGATCTAGTTTCATTTCATGCTTTATTCATTTCAGCTGATCTTGTAATTTATTACCCCTCATTTGTTATCGAGGTGGAAGATGTAATATGTAACCATACTTATTGGATTTACCTCATTCGAGGAATGGGAGTTGTAATCTTATTGTTAAATGATTGTTATTTGAAATCATTGGTATCTCTTATTCTTTGATGTAATTTATCATGTATGGAATGTATGTGTTCTTAATTCTTTTAGTAATTAAATTTTATGGTTTCAATTCATGTTTCTTGTTTGGGTTTTAAAGTAATCTCAGTCTCGTAACCTTAGAGGTTGTTGGAAATGGGTAGTGAACTTGCAAGTTATTTGTACTTAAACAAAAAAAAAATTGTGTGTTTGAGTAGTTAATTGCAACTTCCTCTAGGGTTGTGTGGCGGGGCGTTACATTTCTAGACTTAGTACCCTCCAAATTTAATATTTTTGGATAAAAGAGTTATCAAAGTAAGCGTTAAATGATGGAAAGGTTCTTGACTTATTGTATTAAGATAAAGAAATATTTGACAAGCTAATACTAAAAATTGATTGGTCAATCCAGATTGAAAAAATATTGAAGAGAGAATGCAATTGACGATTAAAAGGAGTTTAGCATGGTTGAAAATAAAATCCAATGGACCAAAGGGGTATCACCTAAGAAAAATAAAAAATTATAAGGATTTTTAAAAATAATAAACCACTTCATCCTCTATAACTACAACTTAGGTTATTCTAAATAAAGTGGAGAATGTTAAAACTTTAAATTTGGAACCTAGTGGACATAATGAAAGGCTCATTTAAGAAAGAATCCCATGATTAATATTAAGTTTATAGATATCCATTAGGAGGTTAAGCATGTTAAAATCCTAACTTAGATCCTACCATATACTCATAGAAGTCACAGACTCCTTAAAAAACTCTATCTTTTTATGAGAAACCTTTTATCTTTTGGAACCGTTGAAAATGGGGGATCCATGTTATTGTATGGTTTAGGACATAGAGCAAACCCACTTTCATCTATTCCACTCAAGGATAACTCTAGAGATATCAATGCAAAAGGGAAAGAGATCTTGCAATAGGGATGTCCTAAGGGTTGATTACAAGCTAATGAGGGGTTCACCACTAAGTAAGAACTTGGAAATACAAATGAAATGCAACTCACAATGCTTAACCTTAATTCAATGCAAATGTTCACTAAATGACCTAGAAATGTAAATGAAACAAAAAAGAAAATTGTAAGATGGAATGTGTGCACTTGGGAATCTGAAGATGACTAGAAGGAGGTCTAAAATGCTAAAAAATTTAACTTTAATGTTGATGGGACTCATTCACCAAGCTGGGAAAATCAGTTCAAAATATGGGTTTTTGTGCACGAACAAGAATCTAGCAAATGGGTATTCAAATCTGCAAAAATCTAAATTTTGACCAAAACTGGGACTCATTCACTAAAAGTGGCAAATAAATCTAGTTAGGGATTTCTAAAAATTCAAGATCTAAATATGTTCTTCTCGGTCTACTTAATCTTCTTCTTCAGGTTTCTAGATCTGAATCTCTGAAAATCAATCTGAAGGTGTTGTCCAATGTTCTCTAATGCTTGATGACAACTTTGACAACTTTAAGCACTTTGAAAACCTTTTCCAATCTTTCTCTTCAATGTTTCTTCAATATAAAGCTACAAATCACACACTAAATAGAGGAGAAAATGTTGTTTTGTTAGTGGATATGGGTTTTCCTTGGTCAAACCCCTTTTTGGTAATCAAACCTTGAAATAGAATGGAATAAGAATGGAGAATGATGAATGAACAAAATGTGATGTTGCAACTCACCAAACCCTAGCAGTGAAATGTTGCAAACATGTATGAGATGGCTCAAATGGATGTAGATCTTGACTCTTTCTTAAATTTTATAGATCTTGTCTTGAATGCTTGCTTGAATCATGAAACCCTACATCACAAATGTTAGCTAAAAAACAAACATGATGTATGAACTCTTTGACATGACTCTTGATGATTGAATAATGCTCTAAAATGCTTGATAATTTTCCCTTGAATGCTCTTCAATGCTCTTGTGAACTCAAACTTTGCTATAAGGATGAATACTTAAATGCTTGGGATCACTTGATTGCTTGTTAGGATAAAATGAGTGAAAGAACCTTGTATTTATACTCAATTATGCAAGAATTCTTAAAATTACAACACTACAAGCCAACATCAGATCTAGGAGGATAAAATCCTACAAAAATTTTGAATTAATTTTGATTTTGGGTCAAACAAGACTCATTCACCCAAGGTGGAGAATGAGTCCCATTAGCCACAATTTATGGGGCCATTTTCAAAAATGCTTGGAAAGCTATAAAACCAAGTTCGAGACCCAAAAACCTAGGTGAGACTCATTCGTCCAAGGTGGAGAATGAATCCTAGATCACTAAACCTAGGCCATTCAACTTGAAAACACCTGAATTATGATTGAATGTTGATTTGTTTCGGGATTATCCTCAAAAAGATGCATTAAATGAGGTTTGTGGATACAAAATAGAGCCAATTAAAGCATAAAGAAGCCTAATTTTTAATGAAAAACCTAGAAAAGTGTGAAAGTGTGTTACAACACTTTACAACACTCTAAATAAGGCATGATTAAGGTTAAAAAGAGATTTATTAGGTGTAGTTAATCAATAAAACCTTAGAAAAGTGTGAAAGTGGGTTACAACACTTCACAACACTTTAGCAAGGTACCATTCTTGTTCAATAGTTCACAAAGTCCCAAGACCTAATGTGAATGTATCAAGTACATTACAACATTAAATCAAGGCACCACTAATCTCAATTTACAAGGAGGGCCTAAACAAGCAAGGAAAAGTAGAAGGGATACTTTTTCCATTGTCACATTTAGCCCCCACTTTAGTGAGAGGATGAACTTGCTTCAAACTCACACTAAAGTAGAAAAATATGAATCAAGAGGGGTCCAAGCGTGCCAATGTTGGTAAGATTGGATGGCAATGATCAAGAGGGGTGATCAATCCCCCAAGATCAAGATCCAATGGCAAACCAACATAGGCACAAAAGAACACACATGTGAAAATGATATAAAGAGCAACAACAAGGCACACGCATACACTATCAAAGACATTTAAATAAAATGAAACAAAATGAAAATGAAAAAGGGTGGATCAAGCTTCGACCGTTTGTCCATCATGATGTGGATTAGATCTAGGATTTTTGTTTGAAAAATGCACACTCACTCTAAGGCAACAAAACTTTAGGCCATCTGTTGGGTGAGAAATCTGAGAAGGTGAGACACATGCACACATGGTTAGTATGCACTCACACACATATGCAAGTGGCTAATGAAAAGTCATGCTCTCGTTCGGCTTCCCATCAAACCATACCAAAGTTATACCTCCTAATAACTTTAATAAGGCTGCACACAAAAATGAACTTCGAGCTTCATGAGACAACCAAAACTTCATATGCTTGGAGCTCATGAACAAACAAGATGGCTCTATAGGAATGCAAGTTTTGTTATGCAAGGTGGCCATATAACAGAAAATGCAAATGCAAAATTTAAATAACATTCAAGGGAGTCCTGTTTCGTTCATGTGAGGTCTTAACTTACGGAACATTGTGCATAATGTCTCCAAGAGTGGACCAATCAAAGAATAGAAGATTCACAACTTAGGGGATGCAGTGTGTCACATCAAGCCATTAAGAGGAATATAATATGCTAAGATATATCACGCTCTTGAAGGACACTATACCCAATGTCATCCACAAAGTGAAAGATGCATCATATAAAGTAAAAAGACTACACCATGAAACATGAAAAATGCAAAAAGAATAATGCCAATGTATGCCCCCACTTTAAAGAAATTGTTAAACACCATGCTATGAGCAATTACTTTAAAGTAGCAAATGATAAATGTAAACAATAAAGAAGACATGAGAGATAACTTGGAAATTCAAAAAGAAAGAGAGGGGTTACCCCCAAAAATTAAAATCCAAACACATAAGGGATCTATGGTGTTTGGGGTCAATATGTTTTTGCTATAATGTTTTTAGAGAGAGCTCAAAACTATCATCATTCCCCAAATACACATAGAACTGGAAAAATGACACAAAGAGAATGAAAACAAAGAAAATCCTTTTAGTTCAACATGGAAGATACATGAATGTCTCAATGCATTGCGTCATCCCCAGAATGAAAACACGAGACAAAAAAAAGATAAAAGGAAAAAGCTTTTGGATCAACATGGAAGAGACATGAATGCCTCAACGCCTTGCATCATCCCCAAAAGCAAAGCACAAGACAAATGAAAAAGGAGATAAAATGAATTATAGCATAGAGAAGAATGTAGGTGCAAATAGAGGAATATCAAAAAGAAAGAGAGATACATCAAACAACACAGAATGGGGAATCAAATTACGTACATGCAATCAGTGAAAGGAAAAAAAAAAAGAACTAATGCAAAGAAACTAGTAAGGCATGTGTGAGTCAACCTAATGTAGGTCATTTGCATCCCAATCATGTTCATTGTATATCTAGGGTAGACAACTAGCCAAAGGGACAATAGCAAGTTTCGAACTAGGTCCATCACCAGGTTCAACACTCTTCTTAGGAGAATTGTCATTTAAGCTCATAAAACAGGAAAATAATGTATTCAATTCATTATGCACCTCTTCATCAATTTTTCTAATCTCTTCATCATCTAAATTAATCACAATAGAAGGTCAAATGATAAATTCCAGGGAAGGGTTCAACTCTTGTTTTTGTTGTATTGGATTGTTTTGTTTCAAGGCGAGGGTAGAGTCATCATGCATTGCTAACAATCAAGTTAGGATCTTTATTTTCTTTGTATATTTCTTCATGTAACCTGCAAGCAATGGCATGACGTATATGCCTACGCTCTCTAGCACCTCTATTTCTTTTAGTTCCATTTTTGAGTTACGTTTGTGTAGGAGCGGGTTGATCAACCATAGGTTTCTTTTCTTCCCTAAGGGGAGGAATGGAAGGAACCACAAGAGGTCGTTTGACCACTTTCTCTTTGACTTTGTAAACTTGTTTTATTCTAGGAGGTGTGACGGAGTTGTTTTCATTTTCTCTTGGTCTTTTGTAGGAGGTAGGTGAAGGTTCTATCTTAGGTTGGTCTTGGTTATTTGGAATTTCTTTATGTTCAATCATGGTTTCGTCAAGGATGGTAGGGTCGATGGTAGGTGGAGACATGTTTTAGAGGGATAATTATGTTATTTTCTTTGCCTTGAACTTTTGATAGGATATGAAAAAGGAGTCTTCTTGTGGTTTTATAGGCTCTATAGGCTCAGGCCAAAAGAAATCTAAGGAAAATTTTCCTTTAGAGGACAAAGGGTTAAAGCCACTATGATAGACAATGAAAATTTCATTGTCAAAGGGAAACTTTAAGCATTTATGCACAACCAAAGGGACTACATTCATGGAGTGAAGCCATGGATAGCCTAGCTTTTCACAAAATTGGTTCAACTGTGGGATGATGGAGAATGAGATATCTAATGTTTTTGGTCCTATTCGTATAGAGTGATTGATCCCATCGTAGGGCAGGCGAAACCATTAAGTGCTTGATCCATGCTTTCAATTTATCATATATATCTTGATAGAGCTCATGCAAAGTAAGAATTCCTTAATGATCACATTCTCTCCACAGACGGGATCTATTAATATCCCATTAGTGGGCTTGTCATAGATTCATTCGGCTATGTAAAGAGGATCATCGGGTGCATGTTTAAGTATATCCTTAGAGGAGAAGGCAATCTCAATAGGATATTTAGTTCATCCCTTATGAGGAATGACATATATCACTACTACCATGTCATCCATAGGATCATTATATATAGAATCATGTTGAATAGTGTCATTATTATCATCATTCGTATCAACATTTATCACATCATTCTTTGTAGTTTCATTGGATTTGAAAAATGAAATGTTATGATTAGGCATAGGGTTGGTAAAGATTTGCAATTTTTGGTTAGGAGGGGCAATTGACTTATTTCCTTGGTCACTAACACCTCCAACAAAAAGACGACCAGAATCAATGAGGTCTTGCTCAAGATGTTTAAGACGCTTGTAATGTTCCCTATCATGTCCATTTTGTCGATGATAATGGTAGTAAGATTTTTTTCTATAACTTGTGGGTAATGGTTTATGAGGATCGCTCATTGTTTAACAGGAGGCAAGGCAAGCATTTTTTTTTCTGAGTTGTAACATTTTGTTATGAAGGGTATCTACTAAGGAAGTGAATTATTTTTTTGAGTCCTCGTAGCTAAAGGGTATCACGGCTCTAATAGCAGCTACTTGGTTATTAACATTTTGAGTTGTTTTTTGAGGGGGATTGAATTGAAGGAAAATTTTATTCTATTTTCTAAAAGGTTGGGAATTGTTTTGGTTTGTGGGCTCGGAC